>CAIGQZ010032649.1:407101-441807 GCA_903798205.1 Danio tinwini | reverse complement strand
AGTGTACAGACAATTTAGCTTACCCAATTCACCTATACCACATGTCTTTGGACTTGTGAGCGAAACTGGAGCACCCGGAGGAAGCTCACGTGAACACGGGGAGAACATGCAAACTCCACACAGAAATGCCAACTGACCCAGCCGAGGCTCGAACCAGCGACCTTCCTGCTGAGAGGCGAACATGTTACCCACTGCGTAGCCAGAGGAGGAATAGCCCAGCGTAATTTTAAACTACAGCTGATCAAATCATAATAAAACTGGTAAGTGACTTTCTAAGTCGATCTCTTTCTTTTGTAAATTGTAGCGCTGTATTTATACCATAGTAATTGTAGTAGCACAACATAGTATTAAGTGAGATGAGACTGTTTGAGTTACTTTTTGGTTGGCCATCTGTTTCTAATAAGTCTCCTGTTTTCACACAGAAAAAAAGAAATACCCGCATGTGTTTAGCGTTTTTCCTTATCACAAACAACAGCAATCTGGTAGTGATTGCGCTGCTTTTTATTTAGGGTTAATTGTTTTGATCTCCGGATAACAACAGAGAAATACTGTAGACTGTAATACTGCAAGGCACTGATCATCAACTGGCGGCCTGCAGGCCAAATCCAGCCAGCTGAGCCATTCAATCCGGCCCGCGACTGGATTTCAAAATTGTGAGGATCAAAAAGAAAATAGTGGTCTACATTATTAAAGCAACTACAAATAACAACAACTGAGTCTCTTGTCAGAATAACCAGCATTTATGACTATAAGAGCCATAACTTCATTGTTTTATTTATGTTAAATTAATCATAATGTAAAAGGCAAAACTTATTGAAAGGCAAAAAATATTGTAATTTAATTGAATATAGAGTATAGGCTGATGTCACTTCCGGAAAAGAAGTAGTTGTGTCATGAAAATGGAAGCAAACAGTTTTTTGACCATGTAATATAGTTCAGTTAAGATGTTATTAAACATTTTTGTTCAAATCCTGCTAATCCAAAAAAAGAAACAAGATAAGAAGAGACGGACTGATGGCACAGAACAATGACTATAAGGCTGCACTTCGAAATGAGGACAGACTCAGACAGACCATGCGGCGTTAAGCATTTATTGTTTCAAACAGGTTTTAGCGTAAGTGAAGACTGGGTGGGGTGGTGGCAGAGTGCGCTCGACCTGTGTGTGATAAAGAGCAAGAAGGGATGCGGTGGAGAGAGGTGCACGACGTATTTGAGGAGCGGGAGGAAGACGCGATTTCCAGGAGATTATCATTCGCTTGCGGGCATCCAGGAGTCTCTATGCATTTGCAGGAGACACACAGAACTTTCAGGAGACTTGGGATGTCTGCCTCAGGACTAAAAAAAGGAGGAAAAACAATCTGGCACAACTTAAAAAAGCATGGTAAATAAATAACATGGTACCAGAACAAAACAGGTCACAAATAATGTTTGCACATCAAATGAAACGTTTAGTGGGCTTGAATTCAAATCACAATGCTGAAATGGGCTACTCACATGCTTAATCAATGGCTAAAGTTACATTTCCCCTTGTTGACTTAGCCTAATTGAGTTGAGGCATCACTCCTAGTGGTTGACTGTGGTGTAGGTGATGCGAGCCTGAATCAAATGCCTTCAGTTTTGTAATGAAATTGAAAAAGTATAAACAGTAAACATAATGTTAAGCTTTATTATTTGATTTTCTTCTTTGGGGTCCGGCCCCCAAAGAGACTGTCTAGTAAAACTCTGGCCCTCTGACAAATATAGTTGATGACCCCTGCTGTAGGGTGATATCTCTGTAGACTGATGGCATTTAATGAATTGATTCAGTCTTATAATCTTAAAATGTCAGCAAAATCACCTGTTTTGTCATCACTTTAGACATCATGCAGGAGAATCATTTAAATACAAGCTCTAAAGTGACATTGGTCAATTAGTAATGGTGTCACAGTTGTGGTTCATTGGCACCTTTTGTGTTGTATTATTGAGTGTTGTGTTGTCATGTAGGGTGTTCCATGTGCGTTTGTTGTGGTGCATCAGTTTGTTTTGGTCATGTGTTATGCTCATCATTACCTTACTATGTTCAGCTGTGTTATCAGCCAGCTCCAGCTGTTGTAGATCACCGCACCTATTTCAGGGCAGCATTTTCCTTGTTCATTGTCAGTTCGTTGTAGTTTTTGTGTTACTCTCTAAGTATCCCTCAGGACTCTCCGTGGCTTTGTGCGTCTGACTTTCTAGTGCTGTGATATCCAATGGAGACTTTCCAGTTCTCATTGCAGCAGCGAGCGTTGCCATTTGAACTCTGTTTGTTTTGTTTTTGACCGGCACTTTTGTAATTACTTTGCAAAATAAACCACACTTGGAATTGGATTCTTTTGTTGACTTTTCTTTTCCACATTGTGACAGAACAAACTGACCACTTAAGGATCCAGCAAGAATCACACAGATCACAGGGTATTTGTCTTACAGCACTGCACGATTAGATCGGCAGAAGAAATTAATGGAATGCGGAGGCCCAGGACTCTCTGATTATATCCAGGACGAAATATACACCCTGGAACTTCCCAAGACTTTGGATGGGCTCATTGATCTGGCCATCCATATAGACATCAGACTACATCGCAGAGACAAACGCCAGGGGGGTTCTATCTTTTGAACTGGGGTTCCTTCTTTTTCAGCAGGGGTGAACACAACTGGGCCAGAACCCTTGCAGGTGGGCAGGAGGAGAAGTGCCATTGTCGGTCTGAGGGGCTCTGCCTATACTGCAGAGGGATGTAGCAGATCGTGGCTTCATGCCCAGTAAAAGCCAACACCCATCAGTAGGTAAGAGTTTACTGATGGGTGGAATTAATTTGAAAGAATCCTCTGTTGCTGCCACATTATTGTCAGTCATGTTGTGTTGGGCATCTGAAACTCAGACTGGTCAGGTTCTTATTGATTCTGGAGCTGAAGAAAAATTGTTGATGTTAATTTTGCTTATAAGTTAAAGCTTCCTGTTATTCCCCTTAGTCAACCCATAGCTGTACATGCTCTCTGTGGTTTATCTCTGCCTTCTCTCACTCACTCCACAGGTTCCATTAGACTTATAACATCTGGCAACCACTCAGAAATAATCTCTTTTTTAACAGACATTACCAATACACCAGTAGTCCTCGGACATCCCTGGCTGATACTTCACAAGCCTAACATTAATTGGGGAGGGAATTCTGTATTTTTATGGAGCGAAATTATAAATTATACTCTCTTTCTATTCCCAAGAGGGAGGCCATGGAGAAATACATTTCTTATTCTCATCATTCGCCCCTCTTCTTCGCCAGCAGGGGTGGGGTTCTTTTCTGTGAAAAAGAAAGTTGAGTCTCTTCACCCATGAATTGACTATCGAGGGCTGAATAACATAATGGTAAAGAATACTTACCTTTGCCGTTAATGTCTTCAGCTTTTTAGTGTCTGCAGGGAGCATTTTTTTTTTTTACGAAATTAGACCTCCGTAACGCTTACCATTTGGTTCGAATAAGAGAGGGTGATGAATGGAAGACTGCTTTTAATACCTCCAGGGGACATTTTGAATATTGCATTCTTCCGTTTGGGCTTTCCAATGCCCCCGCAGTCTTCCAGGCACTCGTCAATGATGTGTTGAGAGATATGATAGATCAATTTATCTATGTGTACCAAGATGACTTACTGATATTTTCCTGTTCTCTCCAGGAACATGTGCAAGGCACATTGTGTTGATCAAGGGGTTGCACATGGATCCAGAGAAGATTCAGGCTATGGTTAATTGGCCAACTCCAGACTCCCACAAGACCCTGCAGAAGTTTCTGGGCTGTGCTAATTTTTACCGGCATTTTATTAGCAACTTCAGCCAGCTCGCTGCACCTCTGACTGCTTTAACCTCCTACAAAACGCTGCTCAGGTGGTCAAGCGCAGCTCAAGCTGCGTTCATGAAAAAGAAGGATTGCTTTGTTTCAGCCCCAATTCTTGTAGCCCTTGATACCTCTCGGGACCAAAGTGGCTAGTGAGAGTATCTGTCTAACCTGCCACGGCGGAAATCTACCCACATTTGGCGGGTTGACGAGTGTTAATGTAAAGCCTTGATGACAATAATGACACACAGGGGAAGAACACAGGTGAAATTCATGAGACTGACTGGTGACAGGAAAACAGAACAAAGGTACACATGGTAAAAGTCACATGATGAACACAGAACCTGACAGTATATATATAAGCATATAAACAATAAAAATTATACCTAAACATTCAAATATTTACATTATAAAATAGTTTACATTAAAATAAACACTGACATGCTTTCTTCAGAAGCATTCCCAATTTTAAACATTTACAAAAGGTAAGAAATAAAACCCTCTCTGTACCTGTGGAGATGGAAAGTCCTCAGTGCTGTCCCCATCCTGTGTTTGTACCTGTGCAGCTGCTGGTGCCTCTGGAGCAGTGCTGATCATGCCACATCATCTTCTTTTGTGACAAATTTCAGCATTGAACCTCCATGTACAATACAGAAAAAAATCGTAATTTAAAGAAAAAAACTCATGACACACCCTAACAATGAGCTAGTCCAGCACTCTTCACAATTTGTCTAAACTACAACCAAAATGTGGATTTAACTTGCACTATAATCTATGGTGACAAACACTGACCCTTGCTGTCAGTACAAATCGAAGACATTTGTGGTTTTAAGAATTAATGAATGTATTAAAATTAGTGTGTTTTAAACAAAAACTTTAACATTCAAAAAACATTCATGCAATTATTCATGCAATAAAAATGGTTTATGGCCTGTGGCTTACAGTAATTTGACTCATTTTATATTATTGATCTTTCAGAAATGACAGAATGAGTCACTTTTGTTATTTCATATTGTAATTCACAAAAAAAAACGGCCTATTAAAAACACACAAATCCACAGATGTAAAGACTAAAGACACTTTACTGTCATTGCAGTAAAACAAGCAATAACAACGGCAGTAATAAGAAACATATAGAAATAGACAAAACAGTAAACTGATAACTGCAAAGAATTATAATATATATAATATAATAACTATATACTAATAAATAATAGATACAGTGAAATAATTGTGCAGTGCATGTGTATGTAGCTGTTGTGCAAACAGAATTGTAAAGTATTGCACAAGTTAATAAAAATAATTGAGTTTGTGTATTTATCAACTAAATGGGGAAGAGGGGCGAACGTGAAAGTCATAGAACATGTCCTATCATAGTTTAAACACACTTCATAGCCGCAAAGCAAGAAACTGAACGTAAACAACAACAAATAAGGCAGATTTGGTGCAGTTTTGGCGAAGTTTAAACATTAGCCTCACTAATTTACCTAAACAACCAAAAATATGTTTTCCAGATTGATGGACAGAAGTTACCTGAAAGTGATTCAAGCGATTCATCTTGTGCTTTTTTTCTCTTCTCGGCTCCAGACTGCTGTTGTCTTTTCCCGGGGAGGTGCCACCATAGGCAGAGGGTGAACAAACTCTAGGGTAAGGTTAATATATGCGCTGCCCTTTTAATGCATTTAAAAAGATTTGCGACCAACCAAGAAGAGGTTTTAACAAAAGCACCGCCTATCAACAAACGTCTATTAGACACGCACATTAAATTATTTTACTAAACTCACCCACTGATTCAATTCAATTCAATTCATCTTTATTTGTATAGCGCTTATACAATGTAGATTGTGTCAAAGCAGCTTCACATGGAAGTTTATAGTGAATTAAAACAGTGTCAGTTCAGTTTTTAGTGTTTAAGTTCAGTTCAGTTTAGCTCAGTTCAGTGTGGTTTAATAATCACTACTGAGAGTCCAAACACTGAAGAGCAATTCCATCGATGCGCAGCTCTACAGATCCTGAACCATGCAAGCCAGTGGCGACAGCGGCGAGGAAAAAACTTCACCAATTAGCGAAAGTGAAGAATTTAAAAAACCTCGAGAGAAACCAGGCTCAGTTGGGCACGACCATTTCTCTTATGGCCAAACGTCTTGTGCAGAGCTGCAGTCTAGGCGCAGTAGCTGGACCTCAGCGAATCTACACTCAGTTTATTTTTTTATTAATAATTTTATTTATTAACTTAATAAAAATTATTCTGTTCATCATTTATTAAATATAAAAAAAGTTAAATACTAAATTAAATATTTATTAGTTATATGTATGCATTTTTAAAATAAAGTATTACTCCTTGTTGCTTTTATTACTATTAGCATTAATAATAATAATAATAATAATAATAATAATAATAATAATAATAATAAAAATAATTAATGTTAAAGTGATTTCTGAAGGAATAAAGCTGAAGATTCATCATCAATCATTAAAATCACTGGAATAAATTATTAACTTAAATGATAAACAAATTTTAAACAGTTATTTTATAGTGCAGTAATATTTCACAATTTTTGATGTATTGATTTTTGATTAATTAAATGCAGCTTTGATGAGCAGGAGAAACTTATTTTAAAACATTTAAAATTCCTACTGACCACAAACTTTTGACCGGTAGTGTATATAATAATAATAATAATAATAATAATAATAATAATAATAATATAAATTATATTATATTATATTATATTATATTATATTATATTATATTATATTATATTATATTATACTATATTATAATGGTAGCCTTTTTTCTAACAAAAAAAATGTGTTTCGGCATGGTAGTCAATATAAATATTAGCCACTGCCCTATCTTATGCAGCAAAATCCTTCTTTTAGACTTGGCATTATAAGTGTTGATGTTGTTGTTAAATTGCAAAAATGTGTCAGAAATCCGAAATCATTCTCTTTTTAAGGAGGCCAATCGAAAACCAAACTTGTAATTCAGCATTAAATATTTGACCTTTGAAATGTAAAACTCCAAACGATTGCCTAAACAAGATTACTACACTATAGGCTAGACCAGGGCCGGAGCAAGCTGAACTGGCGCTCTAGGCAAACGGCGATCACGTTGCCCTCATCCCGAAAGTAAAAAAAAAGAAAGTGACCGGTTCGCGGATGAAAGTGATGACCGGGAGGGAGGGGTTGGGTGTCAGTGTAATATATTATTATACCTCTTTCGTAATACTCATTTGTCATTTTATTACTTATGTTCTTGACCGTCAAACCAGAATAGTCCGCTGAACAGCACTTTTAGTTTGTTTTTCAGAGCTGCTGCGAACTCCAGTAATAAACAGGGCTCATCAGTGCAATGTGCGGGGTTGGACAGTTCCATTTTTGTGCGGAGGGGGACTTTAAATTTGATTGACAAACTTACAATAACTAAAGTGTTCTGTTAATCATCAACCTTAAATTACATTCATATTCCGCCTTACACCTGTTACATGTTTTCAATGTATTTATTTCTTTGCTGCTATCTAGGTGGTCTGTGGCCAGGGGGAGGCTAAGCCTTCCCCAGCCTTACACACGCTCCGTCTATGGGTGCAACTTGCATCAATTATAACCTTATGCTGCCAGCAGCCGCAAAGATAAGTCGACCGGACCGCGCCACACGTCTTTGCGAGTACACTGAAAAAATATTACGTCACATGTTTGTTTTTGCGTTCGTCATAAAATTATTTTTTTTTATGTATTTAACAACATATTATTAAAATATATATTTTTATTTGCACTCAGTTTATGTTAATGTTATTAAATAAATATTAATATATTTTTTTGAGCAACCGAGATGGTGCCCCCCTCCGGAGTTAAGGCCCTACACAGCCTGCGTACTCTGCGTATAGGGAGCGGCGGTACTGCCCCCTTTAAAAGGCGCGTCCTTGCGCCTAAGCGAAATAAAGGGTGAGAGGAGGTAATTAGGGAAGAGTCTGTGAGGGAGGAACCAGGAGATGAGTTGAGGGGCATGGAAAGGAGGAGGTGGCCAGGGAGGAGTCACAGGAGGGAGGAGCCAGGAAGGGAAGTGAAGCAGGAGGAAAAGGATGCAAGACACAGCCAGGAGGATGGCCCAGGGTGGAGTCGACAGAGGGAGGTGCCATGGAGAAGGAGTGGTCGCTGACTCCAGGGGGCCGACCAAGGGAGATGCCGCAGCTTGAGGTGGAGCCCAAGGAAGAGACGGCGAAAGTAAATCGAAAGAAAATATTCATATATTTTTAAAAGCAACCTCACTGCTAAAGCCATTTTACACAAAACTGTAATTTTCCAGTTTCCAGTACTGAAGCTTTAAAGGCAGGTTTCTTGAAGTGGCCAGGAGTTGTTCTACTGAAAACGTTAGTTTAAAAAGTTAGTTTTTCTGAATTATCTGATCTCTGTGTGGAGCATCAGCTGCTGTCAAACTTCTTTTGCAAACAAAAATCACACTGCATTATTACAATTAATAGCAAAGTGAAATGTAAACTGATATTTCCTTATGACATGCTACAAGATAGAAACAACTGACTTAATAATTTTAGCTGGTGAAAAGACGAGGGTTCTAATATTTTGGGCTCTACTCTCACATGAAACAATACTATAGTAGTTTATAGCAAATACTATATTATTTTTAAAACCATACTATAATAAATTGAATTAATCTTTTGTGATCCTATAGTTGCTATGGCAACACAATATGCATTTCTACAACTATGACAAATTATACTATAATACACAACAGTTTACTGTAATAAAAATTAAAGTATACTACAGTATTTATCACAGTATATCAGATCACTATATTTATGATGTAATGTTCATTAACTGTTCTTGTTTATGTATGTATTTATTTATTTGGAAAGCTTCAATTAGTGAGAATATTTGGTCAATATTGCTGTTTAATATCTTAGCTGAAATGAACAGGTTAATTACAAGTATAGTAAGAGTAAAAAAAAAACAGTAACGTTAACATACATGAATATTTTGATTACAGCCATTTTATTCTAAGCTTTAGATTTAAGGTTTAAAATCATTTTTTGCCTTAATATAGATTATTTCATGATAACACTTTTAGGCTTTATTGCAATCTTTATTTTAATGGACAGTGAATTTACTTAACTAATAATACAAAATGTAAAGTAGCAAACACATTACATGCTTTCATTAATCTGTATACAGCATGTATAGCTCTGGGCTTAGTTCTCAAAACAGAATTTCATCCTACATTTTTTTAAAGGCAAATGAAGGTGTAGTTTATATACTGTAGGTGGTTGTTAAATTCTAAAGTTCTGAAAGAGATTAAAGCTCAGTCAGGTAAGGTAATGCAAAAGTAACTCATAAGTAGGCCCACACGGAATCTGCGCGCGCAGATTTTTTCGCAGATTTTTAGCCCATCATTAACTCTGTTTATTTACTTACAGTTAACTATTTACTGTTAATTTAATTGGATTTGCATTTTAAACATTAAATAAAAGTTAAAAAGATATTATTTTTTATTTCACATTTTAAGGTTTTAGTTATGATACTCCTAAAATAATTCCACAAAAAGCTGATTTTTACCAAAATTCTCCGCAGAAATAGCAAAAAGCGTCCGCAGATTCCGTCTGGCCCTACTCATAAGTAATATAATGCATCACTTTCCATAAAAAGTAACTAAGTAACGCAATAAGTTACGGTTTTAGGGGAGTAACTCAATATTGTAATGCACTACTTTCAAAACTAACTTTGCCCAACACTGTTAAGTATCATGTTTAAAAACTATAGTGAGATGAGAACCAGTAGTAGATCCTTGATGAACTGTCCGACGTGTGCTGCTTATACCTGGGGTTTTGTGCTTAAAGCACCCGCTGACTGCCTGGAGCTCAGACAGGCGCATATACTACAGCATGCCAGAGTGTGTGTGTGACTCTCGACTATTTTGACAAATACACACTGACATTGTACTTTCACACAGAGCCCAAAATCGGAGTTTGTGATTGGATCAGCCCAATGTCAATAAAGAAAAGAACTAATGGGCTGCGGATTATGTCACATAGGCTGGTTTGTCCCAAGCAAAACATCTTACTTTCACTTTAGAAAATCACTTACAAAACTTACTAACACGTATCCTAATATCATATATAAATCATATAAATAAATAAAAAGTGAGGCTATTTATTAAGAAATAAAATTTTATATGATTTATTAGGAAATGAAAAAATCATACTTAATAATATTAAAGATGATGACGATGATTAACGTATGCTATGTTTTTTGTTTTCACAAGCTTAAGGAGACGTAACATAAATTCCGCTTTTAAATAACAGGTCACATATAGCTTTCGCCATAAGCCACGACTGTGTTCCAAATGGCATCAATGTTTTCAAAATGCACTGAGAAGGGAGCGCAATTGTAAACATGAAGATCGCTAAAGTTGAACTGTAAAAATACTTTGAAAGCAAATTACATTTAAGAGAGACTTTAATGCTTTTATAAAAAATCATTCCAAGTTTAAATGTTAGAATGTTCTAAATCAGGGCTTAAAAAAAATCCAATTGGTTCACTCCGAGCAGACTTGATATTTTTTTCGTTTCTGTTTTTGCGTTCCCTAATAAACAAAATGCTCCGAAAACGGTTTTCAAGAAAAAAAAACGTTATTTTATTACAAAGTATTGCAGGGCTCTAGTGCCCTGATTTCTTAGGTGCAACTAAGAAATTCTATTCGAGGGGTAAAATTAAATAAATTTTCGATAAGTATCGTTAAAGAAACATTTATAATATGAACTTGCTTTTGGTTAAATCTATACCGGCTTTGCGCACTTATACGTGCTCTCCCTCAACAGCAGCACAGTTGACACACGCTTAAGGCGCTACACACACAGCCCCACTTTCCGCTTTTTGATTTATTTATTTATGACATCATTTAAATTGATTATTAAACATTATACACTACAGGTGCTTTTCACTGGCCCACCACATTCTTCGAACATATTTTTAATTAAAGTTATTATTGCGGGGGGGGCTAAAGGAGGCCCCCCCCCCCCCCCCCAGAAAGAATTTGTGCCCCCTCAGTTTTCAAAAATGATTGTTCATTCAAAAGTGAAAATTTATTTCGTCATTAATTACTAACACTCACGCTATTCTAACCTTCAGAACACACATTTTGATATTTTATATTCTGATCAAGCAATTAAATTATGAAAATTGTGAAATTAAAGCAACAGTCCAGAGATCAGGTCACTGCGTCAGGCCAGGGTGCGCTCGTATATAGCCTTTAAAATGAGGCGGCACTCTAAACTCCCACGGGAGAAAACAGGACTAGCGAATAACATGAAGGCGAGCGGCCTAATTAATTACATGTTGTGGTTAACTAATTCCTTATATACAACTCTCTTGAGCTCTAAAAGGTAAAAAAGCGCAAAGAAATTTGCTGTTAAATTAATTTGAGCAGAGACGCACCTGCCTGTCATTTTTACATTAGTTTTTCAGTTATGGGTTTACATAACTAATAAAAATGTCTAGTTGGACAGCTAAAATTGACAAAATGCAGAACCCTTTGAATGTTTGCTTTCGTTTTCACTAAAGCGCACTTTTACAGTTGTGAAAAGACACATCCCATTATGCAGCAGCAGCCTCAAGTTAGGACACTTTAAAAATGCCTTTTGAGTTTAAAGATGATCGGCTTGCGAAGTCAAGTTTAAAGTGTTATAAATGAAATAGGTATATGGTGCGTGAGTAAGTAGATTTGCCGCACATCCACCTCTCACATGCACTGATAATCTTTAAAAAATATGTAATTTAGGCTATACTGCTATTTGCTCATGCAAAATTAAACACCAGAAAATATACTGCCTATTTTAACGGCTTAAATACAGTTAGCATATCGATTTTATTTTGACTAGCTCATGGTCCTAAAAATGAAAATGTAACCTGAAAACATGATATTAAATTAGGCTAAATAAATAAATAAAATGACGGGTAGGCCTAACTTAATATTTTATGGTGGCGTTTTTACAAATGCCAACTGGAGAATATCACGAAAATAAAAACCCACTCATGATAGCCTAACATAAATCTTAATATTTACCGTTAAAATTATGATACAAGTTATATAACCTGTTGAGTGGCGTGTGTAGTGCCAAAATTTAATCAATTTTGTGAATTTCTTTTTTTTTAGATATATTTTTTTAGGCTAATGCCTTAATGTAACTTAATTAAACATTTAGCTACTATTTTTTTATGTTTTATTATTTATATATAAGATTGTAACATTTCACTTTTTCCTAACACTGATAGATGATTAGTTAAAGGGCACTTATGGTGAAAAATCTACTTTTCAAGCTGTTTGGACAGGTATATGTGTAGGTATAGTGTATAGAGCGTCATATTGGGGTGATATAAACACACTCAGTGCTTTTTTTTCAATTTAACAACATAAAAACGGTGGACCAATTGGAGCGGTTTTGAGATCGACCGCAACTTGACGTAGGAGTGCGGTCCCCCCGCCCACCAATATTGATTGACAGGTGTGCATTAAAATATTCTCAGTATGTTGTTTCACGTCCGCCATTTTCAGCGTGTGAGTCAAAGCGTCACCAAAGAAACACCCTTGCTCTATTTTTAGATGTAAGGCTCATTGGGCTCAACATTCACCACGTTATCGCTCTCCTCGCCGCCAGTGTTTGTGAGTTTTGGTGGGTTTGCATACATGTGTGCTTTTCATTGCGTCTTCCTTAAACTTCAGCGGTTTGCATTTCCTGCGGTCACAGAAGCTCCCTGTCATCTTTAACTAGGTGCAGCTGGAAAGTGCGAGCACGTTGCCTCACGTGTGCGTCCCTTCATTGGAAATAACGAACGGTGTCGCGGATGAAACTGAGTACCGGGAGGGAGGGGGTGGGTGTTGCAGATGAAGTGAGGACAGGGGGGTTCGCTCACTATTCTGCCGCCTAGGTCGTCTCTATGGACGCGCTGACCCTGCTCAGGACACTTCATATTTCTGCCGCGCCACAGAGCGTTATCTGAATAGTTTCATTTTAAATAACATGCGAATGTGCGTGGTGTGCCGTGTCGTGGCTCTGAGCGGCGCATCCGGTGTATGACGCCCTTTAGTTATAGCCTTAAGCTGGTTGTACAACAGAAGCGCCGCTCGGCGACAAGCAGCGTAGCGCCACGCAGCAGCATGCATTTCTGAATTCTAAACATAAGTTTCTATCAGGGGACACACACCGCGCCGCAAGTGTGCGATACTTTCAACTGTCATGTGCGCGCCGCGTCGTGGTGCATCCGGTGTGTGATGCCCTTCAGTCAAAGTTAATTCAGTGTGCTTGGTTATTAGTCTCAGTGTAGACTACAAGCTCGGAGCTTTAAACTAGAACACAGTTGGCTGTAAAACTATACAAAGACACAAATGATTTTGTACTCTCTGCTTGGTCTGAGTCGTACATGTACAGTTGAATGCTGGTCCTCTCACTCATGTTGCTGCTCTCAGTCTGCCTGTCTGTAGCCATACACAAAGCGGGGGAGCTCTTGGCTCCACCACCTTGTTAAGTTGGGCGGGAAGTCGAAACTAATTTTCATGTGTAGCAACATGCCCCTAAAAAGCAAACTGTGTACACGCCCCCAAAATGACACTTTTAATAAATCTGAATCATAATAAAAAAAATCTGAATTGTGTTTTGAACTGAACCTAAACTGGCACACTCAGAAGAACCATAATATTAATATTACATCTTAAAAAAGGGGTAAAATAGGTGCCCTTTAAAGCGTGATGACGGTTATGCTTCACTAGATTTATTTACCGGTTATAGAATAGTCTATCTGTGAGTCAGCTTGCATGTGTGGGCATAATTTGATGTCTTTACCTAAAACTTTAAACATTTATATTATTTGAAGTAAAACAGAAAGAAATAAGGAGAAAATAATATGATTTAAAGCACTCGTTTGGTGCTAAAGCCATGATCTGTCTATGTAAACAGTATCGTTGCATAACTTTCATTGATAAAACCAGTGAAATCGAAACTGTACTTATTATCATTACCATAAAACATATATTAATGCAAAGTAATAATGAATAAGTGAATAAATAGCATAAATGAAAGGAACAAGAGGGACCAAAATCAGTCACCAGGTCTAGTGCCCCCTTATGAGATTAAAATGCCCCCTCAGTTATGACATCATGGCGCTGGGCCTGAGCTGCCCCAGCTGCACTGCTGAAAGACTTTTATTTGCTGCGCATCGAATAACGACATGCTTAATATCATCGATGTCCACAATCCACAACATATCCATGAAACAAGAACTTGCAGACTCTTTGAACAACGAGGAAAAGTTGCACTTTTTAATGCAAAGCCCAAACGGCTTGTTTTGTAATGTAATGCCGGCTATACCACCTGAAGGACGGAAGGAAGGTATTCTGCCTTCACTGGTGAAAGTCAAATCTTTCTTTAATTTTTTGGACTTTTGTTTGAAAGCTTTAGTGGCACTGTATCTGTCCAAGATAATGTTGTTTGATTTAAATTATAGCCTATATATGCGCCAATAAACAAGTTTAAGGAATGAATGAATAAATAAAAATAAATATGGATTCTTAAATGTCGATATTGTTTTTACTAAAAAAAAAAAAAAATGTTTTATAAAAATAAAATGAGCATGTAAAAAGTAACATGTTTTTGTGTTTTTTTTTTGTTTTCGGTGATCTTTAATATATACTGGGTATGCAAAATATTTTCTCAAATGTCAAGCAGGAATTTGTTTATAGCTTTAATTATGAAGACAATAAAATATTATAAAATAACAAAAATAAAATGATAAAAATACAAAGATAAAAAGAGCAGCATTTTGCTAAATATAATATCATTTATATGCTTTATATCCTGTAATGTGTTGCTTCATATTCGCTTTTATTTCACTTGATGCATTAGTTATTTAATGTTTGAATGCTGAAAGAAATTACAGCCATCGTTTAAATGGTTATTTTACCATCAAAATGTAGTATATTTTACATCATTATCAACTTTTGATATAAAACCGCTGTAATTTAATTGATTGTTAAAAAAATAAATAATTTAAGTGCAATATTTTTTATTAGTGAAAGTGTCCGCTCACTTTTGACAAAGCCCGTCAAAGAATATATTTCTGCCACTATAATTCAAATACACTTTACAAATACATCAGAGAATAATATTATACAGCCTATTTTAGTTATTTAGTGTAATATATAGTTATTTAGTTTAATTAGAGTAATTTATAAATATATCAATTATTTAGTGCTTTTTGGATTTAGGCATAGGCCGAGTATAAAACTTAATTTTACTTGTAAACTTTTTTACTTAGGGTTTTTTATGGCACTTTATTGCATGTTAAATGTTACAATTACAAATATTTTTATTAAACAAGTGCATACCACAATATATTTTTGTTGGTGTAAAAATATAAAAAGCATCATTCTCATATTCTTGCCTTATTCATCTTTAATATAAATATAAAGTTGTATACAATGCAATGCGTGATGCACCTAAGAAAAAAGGCGCACCAAGGCAAAACGTTAGTCTAGAGCCTTGTATTGGATAGATTAATTGATAGATTGTGTGTGCATTTTAATAACATTGTCACTATACTTTTACGATTGATTAAACTAGGGATGCTAACGATTACTCGATTGATTTATTGTCGGTAGGCCTAACCCAAAACCGATAGACCTTAACGATTGAGCATGGGCATTTAATAAATTATGCTTTGCGCTGTGAGACGCATCCCCGATTTCACAAATTACATAATCAAGTGTGTGCAGTTTACGTTACCTTATGGAGTTGTGTACTCTCTTGACTTTGCATATTGAGGACACAAACCCTGTTATGCACAGATCTCGTATTTTATTAATGGATTGTTTATAAGGACTAAGCTATTAATTACTGTAATTCTCTGAATGGAAAATGCTTGGGTGGTATGATAATATATCATATCATTGCTTATGTTTATGATCTGCCCCTCATCCTTCAATATTTATCAGATGATTTGTCATAAGGGAAATATTAACAAAAGGATTTTCTTTATGGAGACCCATCTAAAAACAATCGACAATCAATAATTCAGTTAGTATAAACACGAGTTTTAGTAACAATAACTTAAACCAAAACATACCTTTGTACATGAAAGAGCAGGTTCTCGGTAACCTTTAAGACAAGCTCATCGCATCAGAAACGACTCTCGCTTATGACTTCTGCTTCTCGGGCATTTCACGTTGTATGTGTCACCGTCACATTTGTACATATGCTTTAAATGAATGCTTTTTGTCTCCCAAATTCATATAATAAAGAGAGCGATAAAATAACGTTATTAACTGGTTGACTTTAAACGTTTCTGTTCAGAACGATTAAAGTTGATCTTGTTTTCATTTTTCGTTTCTGTTCCTGCAAAATGTCATTTTTTTCCGTTTTTCGTTTCTGTTCCTTGAACTGGTTCAGAGCCCTGTTCTAAATGAATAGGGCATGGGGAGAATAACTGGGAATAGAACACAGCCATGTTTCTAACTACAGCTTCAGAGGTGTTGTTGCAAGCATAGAAGTTTGCGATGCAGTTTGTGAATGTTCATTGGAACGATGGATTTGGGAAACACCAAATCAACAAACTATGTTTGTAACGACATACCTTGTGACCTTTGTTGGCTGACGATGGTTTTCAGAACGCACCCCAGATCATAAGAAAATGATTAGCCTGTCCCAAAAAGTACGTTGGCACAGCAGAAAACTGCCCGTTCTGCCAGATGGCCAGTCTGCCCCTGCCAAATGGTATGTCTTCAAGATTGTCCCATTTCTCCTGTGTTCTTTATTGCCACAGCAGAAATACTTTGTTCTTAATTTTTTTTAACTATCTGTATTTGGCAAAAATTTAGTCATGCAGATAGTAAAACCATATTCATCAAAAACATTTACCAAGTTCCAAAAATTCTTTAAATGATTGAATTATTTTTAATGGCCTCAAGCTTAAAGTTAAATCTTACAAATTGTGAATTCATTCATACAATTGTGATTCAAAACTTTCCTGTGTCGATCATTTATAATATTCCCGTTGAAGAAACATCATGAAGGATATTTCTTCACTTAATATTCTTAATGTTTGGAATACCTTAGATAAGTGTACGTCATTTTTACACTTGTGGTCTCAAAGAGACATTTCTATTATTAGTAGAATTTTTCTAACAAAAAGGAAGGCATTTCTGGACTTATTTACCCAGCCTACTCAATTTCTTAAAAAAAATCAATAAAAGCTATAAACCTAGCTAATTTTATTTTATCTGGAAAAAAAGTACATTAGAAAAGGAACATTGGTCAAAGAAAATGAAAAAGGAGGTCTAAATGACAATGAATGTATAAATGGTACAATTAAAATAAATTGGCTTAAATTCTTAAAAAAAAAAAGTTTTTGGCTTTATATTTAATTTGATTCAATTCATCTTTATTTTTTATAGCACTTTTACAATGTAGATTGTGTCAAAGCAGATTCACATAGAAGATTATAGTAAATTGAAACAGTGTCAGTCCAGTTTTCAGATTTGGAATTCAGTTTAGTGTGGTTTAATTTTCACTGCTGAAAGTCCAAACACTGAAGAGCAAATCCATCGATGCGCAGCTTCACAAGTCCTGAACGATGCAAGCCAGTGGTGACAGCGGTGAAGAAAAAACTTCACCAATTGGCGAAAGTGAAGTATAAAAAACCTTGAGAGAAACTAGGCTTAGTTGGGCACAATCATTTCTCCTATGGCCAAATGTCTTGTGCAGAGCTGCAGGCACCGGAGGCTGGAGAAAGCTGGATGTCCATCGTGGAGAAGCTGCAGGTGGAAGAGGTCACAGGCTGGTGTACAGGCTGGCCCTTCAGGATCAATGCGAGGACTCATCTGTCACTGGGGTCTTACAGAAATCAGAGTCATGCTCTCCACTCCTCCATGACCACCACAGCAGCTGCTCAGGATATGGCCTGGTCATGCAAATGTTAGATAATACCAGAGAAATTTCTTTTGAAATATTTAGTTTCAAATTTGATTTATTTGACAGAAAGCAATATAATAATATCATCAATGCTATCCCACAATCAGTTTGTCTTGTAATCTCAATCTCAAAATAATATAACACCTTGTCTTCCTCAGGTTTTGGTGAATGGAGTTTTGAATATTAATATACATTTATACAATACTGTAATCTGGAATGTTTTTATTAAAGATCCATTTTGTTAAAAAATGCACTATATATCTAAGGAAAATGTTAAATTGTTATGAACTAAATCATGAAAGTCTGTTTTAAAACTCTAAATGGAGTATATCCTTCTAAAGAATTATTGAGATTTGATTTTTATGCCAACATTTTTGTGATAATCCAATTGAAACAGAGCGTCTTTTCTATAATTGTAAATTTGCTTGTGCCTTTTGGGAAGATTTGGATTATTGGTTAAAAGAAAATGTACTATTTGTTTTATTTTTAAAAGATATGATTTAGCAGTTAACACATTATTATTGGGAAGTTATTTTTTTTACATGAGGACAGATTCTATCCTCCAAAATGTTATGTATTTAAATATGTCTTTATTTTCTATCACTTAAATGAATGAAGAAAAAGAATGCCTAAATTCTCTGTGATTTAATAGAACATAATGAACTTGCTAAAAAACCCCTAAGAGTTTTTTTTTTCTTTTTTGTTTATGATGCTTGTCTGTCCTCTGATTAAATAAACTTGCATTAGGCCAGGCCATTTATAGATGTATTGTTGCTTTGTTGAAAGTTGTTCAAAAATAAATTAGGATGCAAAATCTTTTTGAAGAGCGTTAAAAGCAACCATATACCATATAGAAAGAGAGTGAGCAGATTGGAAGAGAGAATTTAGTGATTATTTTCCAGGTTAGTGCTCCGCACTCCAGTTGGTGGCGGTAATGCACTAGACGTTGGCTTGCCAACTGCCATTAAGTATCATTAGAAGAAGAACAATGCAGGGACTGGATTCGTCCCCGTATAGGATGTTGAGCTCAGTTAAATGTAGGTTAACGTAATAGTAAACAAAGCGTCTGTTGGTAAATTACGTGGATTTCAGTTACAACAAACTAGAAATCGAATCGAGCCAGTATTATAATAGTCACAGTTAGGTCTGCAGCGCAATGGCAAATCTTAACCTAAAACAGGTGAATATTCAAAACAACGCTACATTCCCTCATCAGCAGAATGTTACGCGCTCTACGGAATCTCCGGGGGACCCTAACGAAATGATGGAGGCAGTCGCTGCATCACCACAAGACCCTAGTTCTGCAAACTCTGAACCTCAAGAGATGACAGTAGACATCAAGAACTTCAGAAGACCAGGTGAAAAAACCTTCACTCAGCGTTGCAGATTATTTGTCGGCAATCTCCCGTCAGATATGGCGGATGAGGATTTCAAGAAGCTCTTTTTCAAATATGGCGACGCAAAGGAGGTGTTCATCAATCGAGACAGAGGATTCGGCTTTATACGCCTGGTAAGACACCGTGCTCTGCAAAACACGAAAATCAAAACATGGCTCGTTTTAAAGTGCATAGCTAATGGGTGTGTGTTTGTCTGTCTGTCTGTGTGTGTGTGTCTAAGGGGGGTTGTTGACTGTTTAAAATGAAAACAAACGAATAAACATAATTTAATTGTGTAGAAAGTTTTTTTTTCATTCATTTAGGACGTCGTAGTAATGTGCACACTAAAAGTAATACGTTATTACTTACTGCGTTGCTTAAGAAATATTATTCTATTAAAACTGTTACAACTGTTATAAATTATATTTGTTGCTTATTGAGTTGCTTTAGAAATATATTGTTATAACTGTTATAAGCTGTATATGCGTGACAGCGAGGGACAGAAACAATACAGAGAGAAAAGGGTGCGTTCCATTCAGTAATTTTCTTTACTGTGTACCTTTGTTAGATCTGATAGTTCAGTCGCTGGGTGATTCTCATGAAAACCTTGTTTTAAAATCTGGTTCTTGACTTTTAAAAAAATGTTTAGATTCTACTTTTTGTTCTTCCGTATACTAGAAACTTAAGTCTGGAGCATTTGTCTACATAAATTTAAAACGTTTTACTTAATGTGTATCACCATTTTGAACATAATTTCCAAAATGTTGTTAAAAAAAAGCTTGTTACAAGTCTGCAAAATCAACTCTATTAAAAAAAGTGACTTAACATAAAAAAATGGATTAACATTCATGTGCTGTTACTTGAGATTATGAAACAATATTTAGTTTTAAATGATTTTTATTTTTATTTTGATTGAATTATGTCATTACCGAAACACCTTAAACAATTGATTATGGAGCCAGATTAGTCTCAAAATTAATACATTTGCATTCATAAAATTCATAACTGCACAGCACAATTCATAAATCCACAACGCCAATTCATAAATTCAAAACTAAATCCATTAATTCAAAAGTAAAAAGCAAAAATATTTCCCAAATGCTCACACATATGCATCTTACCTAAAGACATTTAAAATATACACAATTATGTATATATGAAGTTCTTTTTGTTTCAGGGTAGGAAAACGAATAAATAAAATCTGAGCTTGTGACAGGGTTTGTGTATCATCCACTCAATCAATTATTACATTTATTCTGGAAAATTAAACACCAAAGAAAATAGTAAATATTAAATTGTTCTGTTTATTTTGTAGGCACAAAAAAAGCACATCTGTTATCCTGTTTTTAACTCAATATGAAAAACACAAAACAAAAGTGAAATATTAATAATGAGTCAACAAAACATTTTTGTTTTGTTTCATA
The DNA here is from genome assembly GCA_903798205.1 of Danio tinwini. NCBI lineage: Eukaryota > Metazoa > Chordata > Actinopteri > Cypriniformes > Danionidae > Danio > Danio tinwini. Next base: position 421,195 of record CAIGQZ010032649.1, on the reverse strand, counting down.
GCAATAATAATATTGTTGTTTTACCATATGTTTGAATAATAACAATAATATAAATAATGGCCTACTCCTATTAACCTTTATTTTACATCTACAGAATCATGAGAAAATCGTGATCTTGACTTAAAGCAAAAAAATAAAATTGTGATTTTTATTTTAGCCAGAATCGTGCAGCCCTACTTCTCACGAACATAAACATTTTGTCGATTAAAGGGTTATTGACAATCAATCGATCATCAAGTAATCGTTAGCATCCTTAAATAAAATATATTAAAGGATATTTCACCCTAAATTCACCATACTTGCCATTAAAAGGACAGTTCATCCAAAACTGAAAATTCTGTCACCATTAACTCGTCTTTTCTTGTTTTTTTCTGATATTGAACAATAAATAACTTAAAGGGTAATGGATTTGGTTGTTGAAAACTTAAACACTAAAGCCTGAAAAAAGATTAAGATTGTTGTTTTGTTTATTTTTGTTTTATTTATATTGTCAAAGAGCTAAAACATTTTACAAAATGTGTTAAATCAGCTGTACAAAGGCATTGGTATGCTGAAAAGCCTTTAAAATTAATTTATAGATATAAAGATTTGACATTTATCATGATAATTATCAATATTGACTGATATGAAAAAAAAATAGTGATAATTTTTTTTGCCATATCGTCCAGCCCTACATGCAACCCTTGTGTACTATTAAAATTCACTACCCTTTTTTATGTTGTCGACTGTTTTTGCCCCATTGACCTCCATTATAACAAACACTCTATGATCATGCATTGATGGTGGTTTTCCATTTGGAAGAGGTGAAATTTGTCATTTTTACTGTTGATTATTAGTTTGCATTATTATTCTTTTAGATAGGCCTGTGCAAAAAAGTTATTAGCTTTTATATGGGGTTCTATGGAGTACAACAGCAGATTATAGTGTGCGTGCATAAATACACTTACTATGATTACTAAGTTCTGAGAGCTGAGGTGCTTATTCAGATTTTCTGAGACATTTTACGGTAAGTGTGCAAAGGTCTCTCTTACAGTCTCTCATACATTATACTCGTATAAAAGCCAGAAACTACGTTTTTTTTTTTTTGATCAACTCTGTTAAATAGAAAAAAATGCTAATTTGACTTCTTCCCAACAGGCAAAACCACCAACAATCAAGAATGCATGATAATATAGTGTCATGTCTTTGCAATAAAAAATAAATACAAATTTTAGTGCAAGTCAATAGCCGCATTTCCACTGTCGTGCCTTAAGCGAGTGTGCTAGGGCCAGTCGTGTTTCTACAGTCACTTCCGGGGCCCGATCAGGTCAAATCGGGACTTCCTCTGGACCAGTAGCCGGCCTTGTTCAGCCCGCTTAATACCTTGAGCCAAAGTGTGCCAGCTGGGGCTTTGGGACTGAGTGAAAGCAAAGGTGTAGTTTGCTTGAGTCTGGTAAAGATAGACTGCTGCCGTTTTACTGGATGAGTTTTGCGGATGAGTAGACTACATGTGCCAAAAAATAAATTAAAAAGTGAAAGAAAGGAAAGAAAGCTGCATCCTCATTTAAGATGTTGTTTCAATAATGGATAATAATGTTTACACACTTCAGGCAAACAGCAGCATGTAACTCTGTGGTCGAGTTTTTGCCAAGTTTAAAAGGTGTGTTTGTGTATGGACGTCCATGTCTAGATGCATATATGTGTTTAAGAGACCAGGCAAAAGAGCACAAGCTCACCTTACAGCCCTGTCATATGCTGCGTGAGTGGTTGGGTTTATTTATTTATTGGAGATGATAATCTACAAAATATGAACACAACAGAAAGACATAAAACTTTACAAATCACGTATCAATTTTTGTAAGCTCAACACAATAGTCTGAAATTAGATCTTAATAAAATAGCCTAAGCTACATTAAATGGATTTAAATAATTACAAAAATTGGATTTAATAAAAATACATAAATAAAATTACATAAAACAAAACCTATAACAATTTAGGCCTTTAGCCTATAACCCCAAATATGAACCCTATTTGCCATCCCCTCCCAAAGTTTTTTTTATCACAACAAAACTAAGAAAATGCACACAAAAAAACTAAGCAAACACGAAACAAGAACATACCTGAAAAAGCAGGTTTGAATATACATCAAAACAGAACTTTCGTGAAATAAACCCAACTGGCCTTAGCTGACTAACAGGAGCTAAGTAAACAGCACCTTTTGGGTATAATAAATGTAAACACATGCACATGTAAACAGCAATATTTTTACAAGTCTAAATCACAAAGCATGTAAACATTGTGTATTTAAAGTCATGTAAAGAAAGTAAGTTAAAGGGAAAAAAGCACAGTGTTGCAGATCAGCATTGCATTGTTTGCAGAGGATATTAATATATCGACACATTGCCCTCTTCAAAATGCTGCTTTTCTTCACCACTGTGTGTGACACGTAATTTTGATGAGTAAAGGCATCTCGCTGGAAAGCTTTTGCTCTTTTGAAACAGGCTCATTGTTTCAGTATGGCTGGTGGGAGATCAGGAAATATAAGAAGCTTCTCTTCTTTGTAAGTGATGAGTTTGAGCTGTGGTGCTTTTTGGATGATATCTTGCCACTTGTGACAATAATGCATCTTGAAAATGGAATTGGAATATGGAGTGTTACCGGAGCAAATCCTCAGGGATCTGTAGGCATAATTGACCAAAGGCAGCATTTCCAGACAAAGCATGTTCTTCAACAGTTGCATGATAAATTCCATGGTTTTGTGCTCAGCTTCCCTGCCCACTTTAACATTTAGGATTTGCAAATTTTCCCTTGTACTGTGACTTTCCAGATCTGTACATTTCTCTGTGAGCTGACATATGCTGCTTGTTAACTTTTTGACCTGTTTTTATAATTGGAAAACCGTGTCAGAAGAAAAAGTTGCATCATGTTCAAATTCTCAGATTGTTTTAGCTTGTTCCCTGATAGTATATTTTATGGAAGCCAGTAATTTTGCTGATGGAGATAGAGAATTGTTGATAGCCTCAAAGTTTGATTGGAGCGAAGCAATCCCCTCTAGCACTATAAAGTACTAGAGACCCAGACTTAAGTAAAAGTACAAGTGATCTATCAAAAAAGTGACTTGAGTAGAAGTTGAAGTACTCTTTAAGCATCATGCTTAAGTGGAAGTACTAAAGTATTCAATATTTTTTGTACTAAAGTATTGCAAGTAGTTTATTTAAAATTTTACTACTTAAGTACTGAAAGTAAAAGTACAAGTATTGCGTTATGTAGTTATTAAAGAAAGTAGTCAAAAGACCTATTGCTTTGTTTATTTTAAATATCTTTTTTGGGGCATGTGATTAAGCAGAACGAAAAGAACCATGGTTTACGACTTATAATATAATATATATAACAGGGTCACTGCTGGCCAAAATTGTGCCCTATGCAAAATTTTACCACAGAGGAACAAAAACACACAAACATATGTATTTAAACATGTATTTATTTATTTATATACATACATACATGTGCATTTAAACACTCAAAATTACACGTCAGTGTTTATTTTGATGTAAACTATTATTTTGTAATGTAAATATTTGCAGAAGCATTCCCAATTTCAAACATTTACAAAAGGTAAGGAATAAAACCCTCTCTGTACCTGTAGAGATGGACGGTCCTCAGTGCTGCATCCTGTGTCTGTACTTGTGCAGTTGCTGGTGCCTCTGGAGCAGTGCTGGTCATTCCACCTCATCTTCTTTACTGACAAATTTCAGCAATGAACCTGCATGTACAATACAGAAGAAATTAGTCATTTAAAGAAAAAACACATGACATACCATTAAAAGAATGGGCTAGTCAAGCACTCCTCATAATGTGTTCTAAACTACAGCCACAATATGGATTTAATTTGCACTATAATCTTTGATGACAAACACTGACCCTTGCTGTCAGAATAAATCAAAGACTTTTGTGGTTTATAGGAATTAAAAAGTGAATTAAAATGAGTGTATTTTTAAACAAAAAGTAACATTTAGAAAAAAAATCATCATTAGTGAATTCATGCATTAAAAATGGTTCATGGCTTGTGACTTACAGTAATTTGACTCTTTTTATATTATTGATCTTTCATAAGTCACAGAATAAGTCAATTTTGTTATTTCATATAGTAATGTACAAAAATGAAAAACCGGCATATTAAAAACCCACAAATGCACTGATATAAAGACTAAAGAGACTTTATTGTCATTGCAGTGATACAAGCAATAACAACAGCAGCAATCAAAAATGTGTAGAAATAGACAAAACAATAAACAATGATAACTACAAACAATTATATAACATACAATTATATAATATAATAACTATATAATAATAAATAATACATACAGTGAAATCATTGTGCAATGCATATGTACTGTATGTAGCTGTTGTGCAAACTGAATTGTAAAGCAACATGGGGAGTCAGAAAAGTCATAGAACATGTCCTGTCATAGTTTAAGCACAATGCAGAGCCGCAAAGCAAGGAACTGAACGTAAACAACAACAAATAAGGCAGATTGGTGCAGTTTTGGCGAAGTTTAAACATTAGCCTCACTAATCTACTTGAACAACCAAAATATGTTTTCCAGATTTGTGGATATAAGTTACCTGAAGGTGATGCACGTGATTCATCTTCTACTGTTTTCCTCTTCTCGGCTCCAGACTGCTGTTGTCTTTTCCCGGGCATCAATTATAATTACATGCTGCTATCAGCCTCAAAAAGTGTAGCTGACCGCGCCACGCACACGCGTCTATGCGCGTACACGGAAAAAAATTATGTTTGTTTTTGCAAATTGTTTGTTTTTGTGTTCGTCATAAAATGATTTTTTAATGTATTTAACAACATATTATCAATACATCTTTTATTTACACTCAGTTAAAGTTAAAATTATTAAATAAATGTTAATACTTTTTTTTTTTTGAGCAACCGAGATGGTGCCCCCCTCCGGAGTTGAGGCCCTACGCAGCCTGCGTGCTCTGCATATAGGGAGCGGCGGTACTGCCTGTGACAGAGCCATCTGCTGCTCTGGCAGTAATAATGTGGGTTTGGAATGATTCAAAACATTTTTATAATTGTAACGAGTAACGATGCAGCACGCAAAAAAAATATCGGAGTAAAAGTATTAAACTCATCGAAAATATGTACTGAAGTAAAAGTAGAAGTAGGAGAAAAAACTACTCCAGTAGAGTACAGATACAGCCTTTTAGTACTTAAGTACAGTAGTGAAGTAGTTCTAATTCGTTACTATACATCTCTGCTTGTTAGCCTCTGGGCTAACCTGAACGCTGCAGTCATCTTGTATGTCCCTCTAAATTTCTGTCATCTGTTTAATAAACTAAACAAAGTATTAATTAGTGTAGCTCGCATATATCTTGGAAATTGTGGAGCTGTTTTCACTTGCATCTTGCACTCATATGGCATCACTCGGGAGTCAGGCATGTTTCTTTAAATACAAAACAAAACTTATTCACTATTCTAACAGAAACTAACACACACATACACATTCATTCAGGTTGTAGAGAAGAGTAAAGGAGAGAAAAAAAAGAGGTTGAGAGTGTAATGATGTAAAAACCTCAGAAGACCTAACAAAGCGAACCAACAATAATCAATTCAGCCCTTCTGTGGTTTCTTTAGGGTTACATACAATTTACACCAGTTCAGTATTACTCTGGAGGCATAACTTGGATTCCTTTTGCAATGTAATTAACTCCCACTTTCGAGCTGTGTTCACATGTGGATTCGCTGCTGATCTGTTCGTTGTCTTTGTGAGGCTTTGAACAGAGTCTGGAGCTTCAAGTTTGAGGTGGCAAAAAACTGTAGTTCTGTTGACTTCTAGTTTCATGGCACACTAAACGTAACTAGACTCTTGACAGAAAGAAAAGTAACAAGAATGTTTGGCTGTGGTGTTATCCATTGTAGTCAGGGCCTGAAGATGATCTTGAGTTGTCCTGAGCTGGAACGGAACCTGGGACAAACTATGGCAAACTTCTTTCTACTGGGCCATCTGGGTGATTTTGGTGGGCCATTTGGTGATCCTGCTGGATCAAGAAGGTGCATCCTTGAAGTGTGGGGTGGAACTCATCACTCTTTCACACTTATGGCGTAGAGTATATATTTATACTGTTAATACAATACATTTTATACATGTTTGATTAAAATCATTTATAAGGAAATGAAAGCAAGAATAAAACATTAACTCATCCCATATATGACAAACCAAGCCATAATTTCAAACTTATGCAAGATTAATGCATTGTAAGACATATACAGTTTTATGTGTCATACAGGAGTCACGTAATGAATTTTAAGGACGCACCAATATGGATTTTTTATTTTTTTTTGGCCGATATCGATAACCGATAACTCTTTAAATTAGGAATTTTAGGTAGATTTAAATAACTCTTTAGAACCACTATGCTGCATTCAGTGACTGGCACTTGTCTCCCCTGCTGCTGTTTGAGCTGCTGTGAAGGCTTTGTTTATGTGTGTGTGCTATAATTATTATAAATATGCTGATCAAACTGAATACAATCTTACATCAACCACAGATGGCAAGCAATGCATTGATGATAACAAATAATCATATTAGATTACAAACAACCCAACGGGTTGTTTAGCACGTCTGCGTCACTGCTATTGTATATTTACACATGTGATATTTTTCCTGAGACAATTTAAACCAAAGTACATAAGAACACTATCAAACATATCTACAATAATAAGCAATATGGATACTTAAGTAAGTGTTTAACGCACAGCAATAAAGTTATTAATGCACAGCAATACCACACAAAAAAAGGATGAAGGAACAATGTGAGGAAAGCTCTGTTAGAATGCAGCCAAACTTGAAACTTTATGCTTGCTGCTCTATGCGGCTCTTGGCCCTGCCCACTCTCGTCAGCGATACAGAACCCACCAACTAAAGAGCTTGCACTACTCGTCGCAGCCTGTAGTTACATTTTTTGAGAGGTGCTCATCGGCATCAGCCACGGAGAGAGGTATTATCAATTAATAAATGGTATCAGGCCTAGGGAATGCTATGATATTGCAGCCTAAACCATCACTTATCCACCCTATGCTTCCCTCTGGGCAAGCGATGTCTGGGTGGTCTTCTTTGAGGCTTCTCTACACTGTAACTCTACTTGGTGTTGGAAAGACTGTGAAGGTGGACTTATCAGAGAACAATACATGTTTCCACAGCCCAAGATTTTGAGTGCTGGCACCACTGAAACTGACGTTTGGCATTGGCACGAGTGACCAAATGTTAAGCTATAACAGCAGTCCATGTATATTGACCCTGTGGAACTTGTGATGAATAGTTTTGGTGGAAACAGGAGTGTTGAGTGAGTGTGCACATTTAATTTTGATGTAATTTGTGCAGCTGTGGTTTTAACTTTTTTGTGTACAGTCCGGGTTAGAATCCGGACATCTCTTTCAGACAGCTTCCTCTTGTGTCCACCTCCTGTTGGTTGTGGTTCATCCTTTTTGGTAGTATGCTGACTAAGGCTGGACGATATGGCAAAAATTTATATCACAATATATTTCTTAATTTCCGTCGATAAGATATAATTCCGATATCGATATGGACAATATTTAAAAGACAGGAAAAAACTGCCAAGAACACACACAATGGATGTCTGTACCTACAAATGTTTGCAAACTGAATTTGACAAGTCTATAATACCTCCAGGCTCTTATAACTTAAAAAAAAAAAAAAAACAGCACAAAAAATTAATGTTCACTTTTTATTTGCATTTAGCCTTTACAAACAATATTTGCAATAATATTTGCAATATATATTGCAAAGAGTCGTTTGAGTATATTCATAGTTCTGGTTGCTTTTCATCTTGAACGTGCTTTAAGGGTTCTCTGTCTATTTATATTTGTGTATAATTACCTAAATAAATTAAAAGGTTTAACATAAAACTATTTCTTATATATTTTATATAGTCTATTTATATAGACTAATATTTTAGCGAGTATATGCAAGGATCGGTTTTATATGTATGTGCGTGTGTTAATGCGGGAGTATATGCAAGGATCCAGCATGCATCAAGTTCTTATTGTTACTTGATCCAGCATGCATCAAGTAACAATTTAATAAAGCATTACATTGGTAGCATACTCTGAATGAGCAAAAGGCACGTGCTCAACCCAGTTGGCAAGGGATTGCATAGTCTGACTGAGGCACAGCTTGGTGCTGCCTTCCCTCGCTTTCTACGCTGTAATTGAACAGGAGATCATACAGAAATTGCATTTATAGCACAGATCAGTGTACAAATATTTATTTTATCATTATACATCATGATGGCAGGTGAGGATGATGAGTTTTTTGCAGTTGCTCTCTTAGCTTGACAATAGCGCAGTATTGCAATATTGCGGTTATCGCAACAGCCCTACTTGATACGTCACAAAGACTTTGTGTCTTGGTCACATATGTGACAGCAGGACGCGCACCAAATATTTTTCCTCTTTTGAACTCTGATATGTCTCTTTTGACTGATGTCACCCATAATGTTGTGTGCATTGCAATATTTTAAGCAAAACAGTGTTATTACTCTAATGAAACTTTCACACTCTGCTCTTAATGCTGGAATGTGCAATCAATAAAGATTGGCCACCAATCTGGTCTAATTTAGTCACAAAACCTCCAACAATAAATTGGCCAGTGTTTCAGTTTCATGTCCAATCCCTGTATATGCAGATTTGTCAAATGCATTGAGAAATCTGAATGAGTCTGGCTACATGTATTTGTAAATAGTTTCCAGTGTTTAAGTAACCATATTTAAAATTGCCAACTTTTTTGTTATTCAGGAAACAAGAACATTAGCAGAGATTGCTAAGGCTGAGTTGGATGGAACAGTACTTGGAAACAGACCCATTCGTATTCGTTTTGCAACTCATGGGGCTGCACTTACAGTAAGAAACCTTTCTCCAGTAGTGTCCAATGAGCTCCTTGAACAGGCCTTCTCACAATTTGGCCCAGTTGAGCGGGCAATTGTGATAGTAGATGATCGAGGCCGGCCCACAGGCAAGGGGATTGTGGAGTTTGCAAATAAACCTGCCGCCCGGAAGGCCTTGGACCATTGTGCAGATGGGGCCCTTTTACTTACAACGTAATATCTTTTCTTTTTTCATTTTCATTTATTTATTTATTTATGTATTTTTTTACATGAAGTTGTATTTATTTTTTGTCTTCAGGTCCCCTCGTCCAGTCATTCTTGAGCCAACAGAACAATATGATGATGAAGATGGGCTATCAGAAAAGCTGTTACAAAAATCTGCACAATATCACAAGTATGTCTTCAAATCATTGACACTACTTGTATTCCATTATGCTTAAATTATATCTAAAGGGTAAAAAATGTATTTGTGCAGTTTTACTTAAACATAAATAAACCAATACAGGGAAAGGGAGCATCAGCCACACTTTGCACAGCCAGGCACCTTCGAGTTTGAGTACTCCTCTCGCTGGAAAGCACTTGATGTGATGGAGAAACAGCAGAGGGAACAAGTGGAACGAAACATACAAGAAGCAAAAGAGAAATTGGAGGCTGAAATGGAGGCTGCCAAACAAGAACATCAACTAATGATGATGCGACAAGGTATAGTGCAGATTTAGAACATCAACAAGTTTATTTTGTTCACTGCAATATTATGAAGGAAATGCTTGAGTATATCAAAATAATGATAATTGCTTTTAAAGGCAGTTATGCTTTTTCTATTATATTATTACTGTGATGAAGACAAAAGAGATGAGTATGCAGTGACAGTGATATCCCAAAGCGAGTGTGCAGTCACATGTACTTTGGAGAATGTAATGCTTATGTTCTTAAATTAGTCAATTAAAATATTTGTTGACTTAAATCAATAGATCTCATGAGACGCCAAGAGGAACTACGGCGCTTAGAGGAGCTCAGGAATCAGGAGCTACAAAAACGCAAGCATATTGAGTTGAGGTATGCTTCTTTATCTTCCTCAAAAGAGCCCTTCCCTGCACAAGGCATGGAAAGAAAGTTAGGATTACTTTATTAATTTAAAAAGCATGTAAAGGCTAAAATAAGCTCCTAGCTTGTCAATTTAGGAGAAAATCTAAACTTAGGGTAACTTAGCAGTGAAACTAGCTCCTAAATTGTTAGAAGTTGTGAAGAGGCCTCAAACTGTCCTAAAATGGCTGTTGCTATCAATTTTAGAAACAGTTGGTAATAAAGAACTTTTAATAACTTCAGGGATGCAGATAATTTGTTAACAAATGCAAACTTGACTATGTTGACATGCACATAAATAATGTTATTATTGTATTACATGCTTTTTTTGAGCTATAAAAATACTTTAGCTGAGCTTGTCTGCACCACCCTCATAAAGAGGGTAAATAGCACAGACTAATGGCTGCTAGTTATGCTAACAGTATTCAGCATTTTGGAGTGGAGGGAAAATTTCAGCATGCCATGGATTTCACTCATGTTTTAGATATGTGAGCTTATTCTGGTGTAGTCGATTTTTCAAGCTCAGTAACCTTTTTTGACCCCCTTCTTGGTTTTTACATGACTCTAACCCGATCTCAATGACTTTCAAGTGGGTTGTTTACAGTACAATATAATTAATTTATTTAAAACTACTTGCACACTAGGAGCTGAACAACTATATATTTTTTTAAAAGTCGACTTAAATACAGTCATTACAATGATCGCTGCACGTTCTGCTAAGAATGTAACAGTAACAAGTGTATTTGGTATGCAAATATGTTTTGGTGCTCAAATCGGGCCTTTTTCACAGTTACTGGCTCATTTTGGTTATTGGATGTCTGTTCTAGGGCTGCACGATTTGGAGAAAAAAATCTAATTGCGATTTATCTGATCAAAATTGCGATTTGCGATTTAAAATGTGATTTATATAATTTCATAAAAGAGCTTCAGGTTTGATGTTGTGGTTTTATCAGCACCAAAGAAAGACCAAGCATAATCACAAAGTACTCTACAGTATGTTTCTGTTTATTTAAAGAGCCCCTATTATGGGTTTTTGAAAATGACCTTCCATGTAGTGTGTAACACAGCTCTTAGTGAAGTGAAATATCCAGCTCAGGGTTAAATCTGAAAGTGGACAGTTTTTAAAACTATTGATTCATCTATAAAAGAGTCGACTCATAGTGGTTTAAATGAATCGTCTTCATAACGAATCTTCAGCTGTTTCGTCGTTACGTCGTCGCGAAACATAATGGTTGCGCGCGCAGACCCGGCAAAATTCAAACCTGCGGCCCCGCCCACTAACACAGCAGCAAGACGCTCATGAAGACACTGTTTACCTGGATATTGTTGGAATTGTGAGGGAAAGGAGTCGTTCAGAAATCTGCACGCTTACAATGGGTGATCTATCACTACACAGCTCATGCATTAGTTTCTGCCTGACACCAGGGGTGCAGGCAAAATAAGGACAAAATAATAGGTACACCCGTAAGCTGCTGCATGCTGGGCTTCGGGCTGTTGAGCAGCACTGAAAAGGCTTGCAAATGGAGAGCGGGAGCCCGCAGAGATAGCTTGTCAGAGGACAGAGGATTCTACAACCTCCCGGCTGGGGATGTGATCGTTTAGAAAAGAGTACAGGTAAGTCCTTAGAACTTGTATAGCAGTTCACTGAGGAGGTGCCACAGCAATGATTGCAAATAGAAATGATCTACATGTTTTGTTACTAGTAACCGTGTGTACTGTATCAGGTTAACTCTTTATATTCTCATATCGCGTCTAATGCAAAGTTGTAAACGTGATGCGTGCTGCTTTGTTTACAGATTTAAATGCTTTCGTGAGCTTGTTCCACTCCCATTTGTCGTTGCTATGGCCACCGTTAGCTGATCCTGCACACGTGCAGCGGTCAAGGTTCAGAATTTAGCTTTTGCTGCTGTGTGGATTAAAACTGAATGTGTGTCATGCATATGCTAGTGTTTAACTGCACTGCTTTCGGTGCTGAGGTGTCTGAATAACACTGTTGAGAACCGGGTACTGTTTACTGTGGTGTTAGTAAGTTTACTTTGAAGCATGTTTCGAGCATCCGCTGCGATCCAATGTTGCCGACCCGCGGCCGCGGACTTGATAAACCACGCTGGCCATATTACTGTCTCGCTCTGAACGCTGTCGACCAATGGCAACAGGCTTTCATCGGTCCAATCAGCGCAAATTAGCTTTGCGCTAAGCAGGGGTTTGGGAACAAATGAATCGCTGAACGATTCATATGGGAGTCGCTGGGATAATTAGGTAAAAATAAATGCATATTATAAGACCATGAACGTGTTTTTTGACCTTGCATACATATCAGTATGTTGTTAGAGACCCATAAAACCAAAATATGACCCTTTTCAATGTGTAATAGGGGCTCTTTAATATAATTTTTTCCAATAAATTTGTCAGTTGTCATGACAAATTAAGAAAATAACTACAATATTTTAAATTAAATTGAATAAATGATATATAAAATCTAATATATATATACATTTTGATTGTGTTACATTTTTCATGTTGATTTCTTGACATTCAGTGCATTGACAATGCTTGCCAAACACAGTTTTATATTTTACTTCACAGCAGAAGAATTCTTGTATTAAAATGTGTAATTTATAAATAAATTAATATTTATATATTATTTCTAATACAATTTTGTCCTTTAATACAAACAGTCAGATGTATGAACTGTACATTTAATTTTACCTGCTCAATGAAAACACTTTTTGAATGTATCAAACAAAACTATAAGTGTAAATATTATCCTACTTGCTTTTTGAGCATTGTCAAGCAAGTTCTTAAACATCTGTGATCGGTTATTGTGTTCCTGCACTCAACAGACAGGGCTGCGATTGGCTCTAACGGTCAGCGCAGCTCTTGCGTTATTAACCGATGAGTGATCCGGATACAGATAAAAAGCTGTGGTTACAGTCCAAAAATGCATTTATATCACATATGTGCCCGAAATTTTATGCAACCTAAAATGTATTTGGAAGCATTTGTGCTAGTGCATAAATTGTTGCCATGCTACCTGTTTTCACTGCAAAATCCTCACCCTGTGCATGGATTTAGGAGACATTAATGCAGAATGTATCTTTGCACCTAAAAACCCCAAAAGCAGAAATCAGGAACAGATTAAAAGAGGTGTTATGTGAACTTGCTGAAGTAAAAAAAAAAAAGCCCGCAATGCTTGCCCCACCTTTGTGCTCTTCTTATTAACCCACTGCTCTAGAACTGAACGCAAATGGATTGGTTAATATCAGCTGTCAATCACTCAGTCCATGCCTTGAAAATGTGAAGCGCTGAAGATGAGAGAATGAAAATAACACTGTCAGATTTAGTTTTAGAAACCATCTTATTAATGATCATGTGCTGAATGTTAATTTATCATTTACACTTTTCCAAGAGTCGATAAAAGACTTCCAGTGGGTTCAAGTGCGCTATGAAAATAACTAAAGCCATTCACTGTAAAGTCTGTGGGATGGGGTTTGCAGGTAACAGTGATTGCCACTGAATCGACACATTTTAAGCGTGAGAGGTCCTGTATAAGTCTTCATTTATTCCTCACAATGCTGTCAGCCGTGCAAGCGGCAGCAAAATTTAACACAGCTCTTGAAAAGACTGCTATTGCTATTAAGATGACATGCAAATAACATACAAACAATAAGTTATATATCAATATAAATGTGGGGCTGGGTGATGGATTGTGATGCCGGCTCAGCATCGTGAAGTTTATCAGCCATCAGCGATGGATGATGGCATCGTCTATCGGCCCAACCCTATTACACAGTTCATTAGAGTAGGGTCTGTCTGCGGCCTGCAAGACAGGGGCATAACATGAAGGTACCTTAGGGGCAGAACTTGTACTTGTAGTATGAGGCGTAACTTGAAGTTATGGAGCCATGTTAAAACTATGATGTCAGCAAGATGGCGCTGTACATCAGTTATTAACGTCTACCCCTATCCCAACCCTACACCCAACCATCAGTTATTAATGTCTACACCTTCCCTAAACCTAAACCCAATCATCATAGTTATTAACGTCTACACCTTCCTTAAACCTAAACCCAACCATCACATTAATTAACGTCTACATCTTCCTT
>CAIGQZ010032649.1:325090-397155 GCA_903798205.1 Danio tinwini | reverse complement strand
TGTGTGTGTGTGTGTGTGTGTGTAAACATATATTTTATTGTTTATTTTTTATTACCAATGACATTGTTTTAAAGCTATTTTTATGGACTAAAAAAGATAATTTGTTGTAGATTTGAGAAAAACATGTATTTCGTATTTTTCAGATTTTTTTTGTATCAGTTGTACCGCTTTACAAAACTGTATGTGAGGAAATTGTAGGCATTTCTTAGTATATACATAACAATTTGGTTTTATTTTGGAGAGTTCAAATGGATGCATTTACATACTGTGCTCATGTACTTATTCCTGTTTTAGAAAAAAATGACCTAACACTCATATATGACAATAGGACATGCAATGCTGACTAAACATTTCTAGAACCTCCTGGGAAAAAACAAAACATTTTTGCTTATATTTTGGGACTTGTTATTGTTTTGCAACAACTGAACTACTTAATGTCCAATCTAAAATTACAACATGTGTTTCAAACAAATGCTTGCCACAATATACCAATTTTATGTTTACATTTGATTACAGCATAATGAGCGATTCTCTGAAGGAGGACCCCTTCAAATAGGTTCTCCTGTAGGTGGGCAGACTGGTGTTGACTCCCCTCAGCCACAGCAACACTCACCTATGCTGGTTGGGGCAGGTGCTGTTCCTGGTGTGCTTGGTCAAAGTGGCTTTGGGAGAGGAAGTCCAGTTGGGGGCAGCTTTGATGGGCCTAACAACAAACGACGTAGATATTAAAATTTATTTTCTTTAGTAATTGTGCTCAGATTGGATTACTCTGACTCTTGATTACTAATATATAATCATATATTAACTTTCAGCCATTTTGACAAGTATATTTATGTCTAATATAGACAGAAATGGAATGAGCCAGACCTTGTGTAATGTGAAGCACTGTTACGAATGATTAAAAGCCATTGAATTAGCTTGTACTTTGCAAAATATTGTAGCTACTTGTAGATTGCTTACTATTACTGTAGTCATGTATTTTTATTTAAATATCTGAAACTAAGCAATGTTTTCCTGTGAATGAGTGTTTTTTGGAAATTGCATGTTTTCATTTTTATTCTATTATTACCATCATTATATGTATGTTCAGAGTTGGATTTTTTTAAATCAGTCCTTTGAATAAAAGTGTGAATAATAGTGACACATAATAACTTGTATTAGTAATTGAGTTCGATTTAAACTAGAATTCCCTGCTGTTACATTTGAGTAATGTTTTTCTTGTTGCAGATGATGGGTAAAATGCAAGTACAAAGTGTTTAATGTCCTTATTATATATAAGCATATGATATATGATATGATGATATAAGTATATTATATATGATATATGTAAGCATATCAGGTCCATAGCCAGCCTGGTGAAAAGGAGGGTTCTTTTTCTCCAAAGTTGGAACTTTTTGCAGTTAACCCCTTTATTTTATATTTAATTATGGAGTTTAAATACTACATTTTAGTGAAATTTTAAACAGATTTTGCTGATTTAACTTTTCAGCTGATATGTACATTATGTACATGATTTTGATGCACCAAAAATACTATTATGTCAAAGTAAATAGTATAAATACTATTTTGTTAGATTGCTATTTCACTGTATTATTTGCTTCTATATTACCCCTGAAAATACCCCTAAAATCAGAAGCTTGGGTTCGACTAGTTTGTACTGATCAGTTTTGCCACTAGATTCAGTAATTTAACGGGCAATTGTGTGGAAAGCATTATATGTGTCACTTCTTTCATCAATTTAAATGCACCTTGTGCAGTGATTTGTCATTTTTTGCCATAAATAAAACTTATATGTACAAAAAAATGTATATTTATTGTCCCCTAAGGGGAACAATTTTTGTGGACTCATAAGTAAACTGCGCGAAAAATAAAAGGAACACTTAAACAACAAAATTTAACTCCAAGTGTTCTCTTTATTTTTTTGAGCAGTATCTTTCAGCATAAAGAATTTCAAAAACACACACAAAAACACATACATAGACATTGGTGATTAGTGTTCAACAGTCTGTTTGACACTGGAATAAAGGAGTTTTTGAGCCTATTTCACTTGCATCAAGGGATTCTGTATCTTCTGCTAGAGGGTAGGATATCATAACATGGGTAGAGTACATGAGATGGATTGCTCAGCATTCTTACCACGTCAGTCAAAGTGCATTGCTGGTATAGGTTTTTAGTCCTATAAGTTTCATAGCAGTTACATTTTATTTTATTGTTTCAAATTTACAGAAAGATTACTCTAACATGTGGATAAACCATATCGCTGATATCCAGAGATGGGAAAAAATGAAATACTGTACTTAAGTAGACTTTTCTGGTATCAGTATGTTACTCCTCTATTTATGTTTCAGACAACATTTTACTTTTATTCATTACATTTTTAACCAAATATCTGTACTTTCTATTAATTACATTTTTGAACCAGGCTGGTTACTTTCATTTTAATCAGTTTGGTTTGTGATCTATATTATTTCTCATCATTGCGCAGTTTGAACGTCTTTTGGATTCAGTCAATCTTTTTTGCGCAAGAAAGTGCGTAAGAGCACAGCTTTTTCAACCCATGTTGATCACGCACCGTATGTGGATGAGACCGAGGGAGGGTATGGAGCTAATAATGTCAAAACAATCTGAATTGGAATTGTGTTAATTAGAATTATTGAAAATTGTAATTAAACAAATCAGATTTTTTATTTTTTTTTTATATTTATTCATTCATTCACTTTCTTTTCAGCTTAGTCCCTTTATTAATCTGGGGTCACCACAGTGGAATGAATTGCCAACTTATCCAGCATATGTTTTTATGCAGCGGCTGACTTTCTAGCCTCAACCCATCACTGGGAAACATCCATACACACTCAATCACTACGGTCAATTTTAGCACACCCAATTCGCCTGTGCTACATGTCATTGGAATTGTGGGGGAAAGCGGAGCACCCAGAGGAAACCCACGCAAACACGGGAAGAACATGCAAACTCCACACAGAAATGCCAACTGATCCAGCTGAGGCTCGAACCAGTGACATTCTTGCTGTGAGGCGAACGTGCTACCCACTGCGCCACAGTGTTGCCACTGATTTTTTATATGCCCTTAAACATTGTTTGAATTTCTTAATTTGAATTTCATAACTTGAATATTAAACCTCTGAAATTTAAGACAACTTAATTGTTCAAGGCTTCAGATGTTTTTGTGTTCTGAATTCATAGACTGCAGATATCCAGTTTGTAAAAATACAGTTTCAAATTTTCAAGATGAAGAAATTCAGAACATCAAATTTTAATGTTCTAAAATTCAAAACCAGAAATTCAGATTGTGAAATTTAGATTCAGCAGAAAATAGGTCAGGGGTGATCAACAGGGACGATCACCGAAAAGTCAAACTAAGCATTTTGGCCAATCACTGAGCTGCGTGAGTTTACTGGTGTATGTGAGGCTCAGGAGGACACAGTTCCACTGCAAACTGACTATCTAAGTACGGTATAAATTCATCCCATTTGCCGTTTGCAATTCGTTTCAACACATTCAGGTGCTGCTTCTCAGTTTCACAAGGCTTCTGTGTTCGTTCTTGCTGTCAATTGCGGAAGAAATGATTGGTAAAAGGTTTGTGATAAACGCTGTTACTTTAACTGCAGGCCCTGTGTGATGCCTGTGTGATGCCTGTGCACGCGAAGGGGAGTCAGAATTCTATACAACACCTGTATTAGCCTATGGAGATTATAAGCATGTTATTATTATTATTATTATTTATTTATTGAACATTCGTTTAGACTGATGCACTCTTTTCAACAAGCACCATTTCTTCATTCTGCAGACATGGCTTCCTGCATGAGAAAAATGAACAGACGATAAAATGCACATTATATGTCAGCAGCAGCCTTTAGATATTATTCTGTTTTTAGTTATATGACAGATAATCACCCTCATGCTTTCTGAGTGTGGACGTGGCCTAAATGTGCTGGCTCTATACACCAGCTCTGTAACGCTGAGATTGCCATCTCGTGGTTACTGGCTAAATTGCATTGGCAAATTTTCGCAGATCGAAAGTTGCACATGAAACGAAAGTTGTGTACGTGCATGTGGAATAGCAGACAAACTGCGTAAAATCAGTCTCTTAATCCAAATGAGTACACAATGTACAACATTTCACGTACACAAAACAGCAGGTTTAAACACAAAGACAACTTTATGTAATTCTAACTTTTTAAGACACAAGTGTAGTAACGCAAGATTGTATATTTCTCAAGGTAGGTGTGTACACATTAAATAAGAACATTGTGGCCTTTGCATGTAAAGTTTGGTTTGATTTCCGAAAAGCTTAAAAAATGCGAAAGGAAAGTCTGAAAATTTAAACAAAGCAGGCAGTATAGAGTAAAAAAAGTCAATTTACAACTGATCCAGAAATGCAAAAAAAAAAAAAATGTTCGCACTTGTAAATTAATATGCCTGAATGCAAAAAATTATATTTGTTTTCACAAACATGTTTATGTTTGCTCAAATTTTAAATTCACAGACTCAGGTTGAAAGCCATTTGTCTATGAATGTAAAATTGCATACGCAACATTGATGGAGCACGTGGATGACAAGAGTGTGCATTCACAAATAACATTGAGACAATAATCATCCCATAAAGAAGTAACAATTTCAAGATTAAGGTTGGGTCACACAGAATTAAATGCAACAATTGCTTTAATGGGGAAGCATGAAAACGGTTTGTGTGATGAGTGCAATGCTGCTGGAACAATAGAACCAAGGCTTCCCGTTACATTTGGGGACCCTAAGCAGAATAATTTTGGGGTATTGCCTTTGCAAACCAGCCCACAATGATTGTATAGCTTATTAAATACAATCAATGAAACCAAAAAGTAAAGCCTAATTTCTTCTACTTTATAAATCTCTGAATGACTTGGACATTTTAAAACAGCACTGTTTTTGTCAACTAGCAGCTTCAACAATGAAGAATTAAACACTCTTTAATAAAGGGACCAGTGATTCCTACTTTGTGTCCTTCTGGAGTGTTTAAAACATACTCTATTAATTTGGCAAACAGATTGAAGATTCTACAAAAGATTCTAGATTGAGTTTTTCAAAAGCAAAAACCCTGCAATGAAAATACACTGAACAATAATGAATTAAATGCATTACGTAGTAATAAAATATACATTATAAACAAATTAAAAACTCAAAAAAATACAACAAAACAATATGAATTAATAAAATTTGGTTTTTAAATATTTTTTTAAAGTGAAAATGTATAAATATTTAAGTACTGAAGCACTGTCAGTGAAGATAATTTGTAAAATGCAAATAAAACGATTTTAGCAAGAAAACTGCTCCCACCACTAGCGGATTGTGAGGGCTCCCTAGTGGCCGCGAGGCCCTAAGCATGCGATTAGTTTGCTTATCTGCTTTTTGTCTGGAACAGATATAAGGACCATCATAATGCTCTGTTCAGCAATATTAGGCCAGTGAATGTCATAGACTTTCTTGGGTAAGGCTTGAGAGATAGCCTTATATTTAGGGCCGTTTTAAGATTTTTAGAGGACACAGAATTAGGTCATCGGATTTTGATGATTCTGTCCATTTCAGGGTTGAGGAGCTGGACACAGCACCAGCAGCTTTGGTCTGGAAACTGATGCTCTGAGGTGGATGGGTCACTCACCAATTTTTCCCCCCAAGCTAAATAGATATACAGATCCATAACCCAATTGCACGAGAAGTACAGCAGGCGGCGGTAATACTCCCAAGAAGTGAAAGGCCAGTAAACGAAAAAGAAGAAGAGATAGACATCTACTCTTTACTCCGTACCAGCCGGTGGCAGTAATGCACCAGTTCGGTGTTTACCAATTGCCCTTCTACGAAAAAAGAAGAATGCGAAAGTGTTGCTCCGAATCGAAAGTGCTGCTTGTCAGCTGATACAATAATGGAAGGGAACCGCGATGAAGCTAAAAAATGTTTAAATATTGCAGTTAAAGCCATCGAAGACGGAAACAAAAACAAGGCTTTGAAATTTCTCCACAAAGCGGAAAAATTGTATCCAACAGAGAAAGCAAAAGGTAAGGTATTTTCAATCGTCACACGAGCTAGCTGAAGATCAAATATGAACAGCATAGAACATAGATGTAAACATTATCAACAGACTATTGATTAACTTGTGCCAAACTTTCATCTACACGCCGGTAATACATACGTTAGCAGAGGGTCATGACCACACACACATTTTGTTGTGTTGTGTGTGTGTATATATATATATATACACACACACACACACACACATTTTTTCGATGTTTGACCATGGTAAAATTGTATGGCATTTTGTGTTTGCTAAATTAGGTAAATTACGATTAAAACAGGTAATGTAATGACAGCATGAAAGTAATAAAGGCTTCAGTAAATGACAGGAGAAAAAACATAAAATGCATTAAAAAATGCAAGACAGCAGACAATATGTAATGTAATTTACATTATTATAATCACATTTATTAACAATGTACGCTATTTAATATATTGCAATCCAATACAGTGGATTAAACCATTTGTTTCAGTGTGTATGGTGCAAGCGTTTGATGCTAGTTTGGCCTCTCTGAGTATATAGTGTAGTTTTGGTTGTTAGTGTTGGTTAGATTAAAGAATGAATTATTTAATGCTGCATGATATTGGAAAAACATTTTCCAATAAGACATTGCTATAATTTAATTATCTGCTGTACGAATGTGATTTTAAGTATATTTTCTCCAGATGAAATGACTAGCACTATTTAGAAAGAATGTATAATTTTAGATAGTTTGGGATGATTATTTTTGTAGGGGAGTGCAGCTGCATAAAATATAATAAACCAATTACAAGCACTGATAAATAAAGTAGACCAAAAACAAATGAAATAAACAGTATTTTCTGATTTTCCTATGGTTTTATGCAGTCTTCAGGGACTCTAGAGTTTTTAGGGACACAAGTTAAATAATTAAATATAAAATAAAACCGTGAGGTCTTTATCTATATATACTTAAGTAGAATTAATCTTTTTGTAAAGTTAGAAAAGTGTTGATTCCTTGTGTCTGAATCCTTTAAACTGGCATGAAAGACTCACACAGTCACAGCCCTTAAAACACATGCATTTATACAGTTTTGGTAATGTTATGCATACTTTGCAATGACTACCAATCAAGTTTGTTTATTTGTGCTCCTGGACAGCTATAATCCCAACTCAACAGTGCAGATCCTGCGATACAAGTATTGCAGATGTGCACATTGTGATATCAGTGCTGAAATGATATATATTGTGCAGCCCTACTTCAAATTGAGGAAAAAATAATTTCCCTTGTATTGGTTTATTTGGGACAGAAAAGAAGTGTTTCACCTCCTCTAAATGATTCAATTCACAATCTTTATATAATTATTGTTCTTTTGGAATCTTCCTTTTTTTCCATTTCTAAATCTATTTTGAGGTTCTGTTTCCTAATACTTTAGCATTGTCAATTTATTTGTGAATGTTATGGTTGGAGAGAGGCTTGGTTTCAGTTTGTTTCATTATTTGAAGCATGAGAGTGTTTAGAGGTTGAGGTCAGATTGATTCAGGTGATGTCAGTACTGGTTGGTAGTCAGCTTTGCGTTTAATTAAAGAATTACAAAACTATTATGCCTCAGAACAATTTTTTTGGGTCTAATTTATATGTTCTGTGGCAAGTAGCTCAGGGTTCGGTGCTAAGGATTTTTTCTACTGGCCCAATTGAGCCAGTGGTTCAGATTTTCACTTGCCCTGCCAAAAGTTTCACTGGCCCCACCAATAAAAAATAAGTTAATAACTATTTAACCAGATATTTTAAATAATGTGTTAAGCCAAACATAATTGTAAATTTTTTTTTTAAATAAATAAATAAAATAAATGAATCTGGGCTCGATTGTGGGATTCACATATGCCAAACGAACCGTATTAACTGGGCAAACAATACAGGTTTCAAAACAAATGTCTAGATGTGAAAGCACCCTAATTGCACGAAATTCACAAACAGTTGCAGCCAAATTAAACTTTAGTGACGAAGCAGCATTGGCCGAATCTGGCCAATAATGATCCTGTCTACTGTCCTGAGCGTCTCGCATGCTGTTATTAAGCAGTTCTTATTGTTGAGCCCTGTAGCTGTGTAACAGGATAAAGTACATCCAGGACAGTTGTTTTTGCAGAATAAAGCCCTTCAGTCTTATACAATGAAGTGTAGTGTGTATTAGGTGTTTTTGTAGAAGGCTGCACAATGCATCATCTCTTCACAAGTCTTAAATCTGAATGAGTGTTGCTGCACAATCTCTAGAGGCGTCAGGATGGGCATCCCTATGTGGAAATAGAGAGCAAAGAAAAAATAATTAGCGCAGCTACTGTTGATCATTTATTTGAACAAGAGACATTAATGTCAATGCAAAAGAGTGCATTTGAGTACCAGATTTTGGCCCAAAAATACTTATGTTTTCTCTGAAAATTGTGTGTGAACCATTTTTTTTACATCTTGAATACACTCAGTTGATAGAGGTCAGTTAAGTATGACTTTGTAAAGCCTGTCTGTCATAAAGCATGTTTCCACAATTAAGGCCCATCCACATGTTATGTGGGGTTTAATGGCGACATCCCCCAGGTTACTACTAAAATTCCATGACTTTTTCAAGACTTTTAGGTAACTATTTGTGACCTAATGTTTCATGTAATGTCTATTTATACATGGTAAATAATAGGATAAAAGTAATGTTTAAATGTATCGCAGCAGTTTAAAAAACTGCAACAATCTGTATAGTTTATATTTATTTGTATCTCTAAAGTTAATTTAGATAATGCTTCTACACAACACTGTTAGATAAAATAATGTGAGTGTATTTGATTGGCCAAGGACATTTTTACACAAACTATTAGAATAATGATTGAAAATGACAAAAAATAAATGACAGAACTAAATGACTTGTATAACTGCAATACTTTTATTTGACAAAATGCCAAATAAAACATGACTGATAAATCATAATGTTAAAATTAAAAACTTGATCTAAATATAAATATAAGTAACTACTTTCTGAAAATAAGTGTTTCACTTGTGGCAAAACAAAATACGATGTATTACGAATACTCAATTCTGAGCAATTTTTGTTTTCTTAAAAGATTTTAACAATTTAATAATGTTTAAATCAATATGTTAACTGCCTTATACTGATATTATTATGACTAAAAAATAGAATATTTTCACATCTTTACATCAGTAATAATTATTTTAAGCAAAAATGCAAGGTACAGAGTACAGAGTGTTCAAGAGCTCGGCTAGATAGCGCCAATGACTCATGAAAAGCTGTCTGCATTAACATGCATGGTAAGCATATTTAAAAATGGGAGCTTTTACATTGATTTGTAAAGCATTTATTACAGATTGACTTATAAAATATTAATTAGTATTAATAGCAAATAGCCCAATTCTACTTTCAGTCGAGGGAGATAATCATTGAAAATATCTTTTCTTGTAAAATGTATGTTAAAGTAAAACCAAAAGCCATCAATTTCAATAGGTTTCATTTCGGCTTAGTCCCTTTTTTAACGGGAATGGAATTTGTTGTGTGATCTCTTTACTAGGCTGTCTAAAGCGCGAGTGGTTTCACTTTTTCTAGGTTTATTTACTCTCTTAGATTTATTTATTTTACTAGCTCTATTTGCGATTGTTTATATACTTGACCTCATAATAATAATAATGTGTGTGTAATTATTGAAATGCTTCTGACATTCTTTTAGAAATGGACAAGCATAGGGCTGGACGATATGGCAAAATAAATTAGCATGATGATTTTGTTTTTCATAGCAGTCGATGTTGATAATTATCACGATAAATGTCAAATCTTTATACCTATCTATTTTAAAGGCTTTTCAGCATGCCGATCCCTTTGTGCAGCTGATTTAACACATTTTGTAAAATGTTTTAGCTGTCTAACAATATAAATAAAAAAAAATAAATAAACAAAAGAACCATCTTAATAATTTTTCAGCATTTACTCTTCAAGTTTTCAGCAATCAAAGACGTTACCCTACAAGTTATTAAATATTATTGTTCAACATTAGAAAAAAGTAAAACAGGTTTGGAACAACTAAAAGGTGCGTTAATGGTGACAGAATTTTCAGTTTTGGATGAACCTTTTAATAGTGAGTATGGTGTATTTAGGGTGAAATATCCTTTAATATATTTTATTTAGGGAAGCTAACGATTACTTGATTATAGATTGATTGTCAATAACACTAATTGATAGACATTATCGATGACTCAATAAGGATTTAAATGTTAAGTTATGCTTTTCACTTTGAGAAACGTCCACAACTTTATGCACTACATAATCAATGATTACAATATACATTTAAAATATTTAAATATATACAATAATGAAATGTATAAGGGCTGGTTATTTTATCATCGATGTGGGACAATTACAGATTTCAAAGAAAATATCTTAATATTAAAAACGGTCCTATCAATGCTGTAACAAATGCTCTTAAATAATGCAGCCTTCAGTTTACAGCAAGCATCAAGTGTTCATTGAGATTGTGTGGTCTGTTAGCCTATATTGTCTTTTCGTTTTTTTTTTTTCTTGCAAGGCAGGCATGGGTTTTGAAATGATTAAACTCTGCTGGGTAGTTGCGCTGAAGCTTGTAGATGGTCCACGTTTACCAACACTTGTTTGGGTCTGTAATTTCTTAGTATCTTCATTGTTTTAAATAAATTGTTTTAAATTAATTGTTTGTCGACTCATGCCTGTTTTTGATGACATGAGTCGCCTGCACAGTTTGCAGTGCACATTGCTCTGTTTTGTGTTCGATAGCAAAAACAATGTAGCTCCAGACTACTGAGGTTTAGTGGCGTTTCTTGTCAACAATGTCTGTGACCTTATTTTTAACTTCTTTTTTTTTTACTCCTCCAAGTGCAACTAACACTGTATGGCTGTAAACTTGTACTACGTACGGCATCCGGAAGTGCAGGCTGCAAAATGCCTGCACAGCGTTACACGTCTATAAACATTATCGAACACTTATCAAATAGCCGTTATTGTTTTATCGAACAAAATATATATTTTGATAATTATCGTTATCAAATTATCGCCCAGCCCTAGACAAACATAAGAGTGAACTGCAAAAAAACAAGGAAAATGATTCTTTCAGCCACCTAAAACATGAACAAACTGCCATGTTTAATTATTATCATTACCTTTTGGACTTTTATGAGCTCGGAATGACGGAATTACTTTTTAACAAGATGTTAACCTTACATGTGCTGGTGAAGAATAAAGATGAGAGTTTTGTTTATGAACCCAAATAAGACCTACATGTATGTTTTGGGCATGTCATGGAAACTTCAAATAAATAGACTCTTACTTATTAAGAGACAAATTATTACAAGGTTTACTTAAAGATTTTATTCTTTGCAAAGTCATAAAGGAACACTGATTGCTGCAGAGTGTGACACACAGGCTAACCTGATTCAAGGCCCACTTCGTCACAGATGACACCCAGCTTTCTAGAACATTCCTCCTCTGAGGATCAAGATATGACTCCCAGGATTTAGACTTATTGAATGCATGTTTCAAAGCAGATGACCATCTTCTGAATGACCCTTCTTGTAATATGTTTTTGTACCATCTTTTTCGTAGAAAGCCATGTTTTTTTTTAGGCTATGGTGTTTCTAGTAAGAAAGAGCTTTTTTTAGTAAGAAATCTGTTTTTACCACAGGTATTTACTTTTTTGAAACTGGTAACATTTCAGAGACTTTAAAGCTCTAAATGTGTTTATATATGTTTTATTTTATTTTTTATTTTATATAATCACAGACATTACAGTAAGCTATTTCGCATAATCATTGATCTGGAGCTATAATCAAATACTCTTCAGGTTAATAATTAACATTTACACATAAGTATTTATGTATATAAAGCATTTGTTAGGTAAGAAGTGCTTCTCATATGATATGTGAACTCCAAGCAAGAAAGTAACTTTCTGTCATACACTATGTCTATCAAAAGGGTACCACTGGTACCATATGGCAGAGGACACACAACCCTGATAAAGGTGACCTGTACCATACTGTACCACTCAGTGGAAACGAGGCATTTGAGAGTATCTCTGTTCATACCGTGGGGGACATACTGGATTTATTTATTTATTTATTATATTGTTAAACCCCTAGTGTTTTTCTAAATTAGATTATAGGATCATTTAATTTGCCAATTAAATAAAATTTTTTTGACATTTTGCTTGTTTGGCTTTATTGGCAGTATTGTTGGAAGCTTTGCTGAAGAATGGAAATTCGGCAGGAAACAGTACTGCATACTGTGGGAAGTCATCAAATGGATCAAAGCCTGGATCACAAACCCAACATGAGGCACAAAAGCAAGACTCGGCAGCTGCAGATTTAACAAAAGGATTTACCAAGGAGCAAGCTGAAGGCGTACAAAGGCAAGTGTTCTTGTGTATTCATTAATAGGTCCATACACCCTGAAAGTGTCATAGACGACGCTTACATGGGAAATCTAGTAATTTGCCTTAGTAGACAATAATATAATTAAGGTGTTTATGTGAAGTGCTTTCATGTAAGAGTTTACTGTAATTTGGGTGACTTTAACTGCAGTTCGGGATATTCACTTTCACTTATGAACATTTCATTAATGCCCCTGTGACAAACTGGGGTATTAGATGCAAATAAGGGGTAAGGACTGGTGAGAGTGTTATGGAATTTAATGACGCACACCGTATGGAAAGAAAAAAATTTAGATGTGTCTGTCTGTCTGTCTGTCTGCCTGCAGTCCTTTACTGACAGCCGCGTGTGTGGATCTTGTCGGAAAATATGTTTAAAAATGCTACATGATAGTAATAGTTTAATTGCGTTGTTCACTTCAATAATGCCACTAATATATGCATACTCTATGTCTTAATTCCATTTCTGTTTAGTTCAGTTATGACTTTAGTCGGATTAAGGTCATCAAAAATGGCTGTTTCGAGCTTATGTAGGGCTACAGTTCAAAAGTCATGTTTAACTGAATAAACAGTTAGTAAACACAAGTACATCTTATTGAACATCATTTATTTTCATCACTAATTATCATAGTAGAACAGTTTCTCAAGCAGTTTGTGATGCATTTTGGAAACAGAAGATGAGCCTCTGGTCTAATGCGCCACCTGGCTTGAGAAACCTGTACTCAAAGACTTCCTTTTAGTCGTTATTTGGTTAGCACACATATTCTGAATGCCTTCGGCAGAATTCAAATGAGCCATTTTAATATAGATTAATCTAGATTAATTCCAAGATTATAGTGAGAAAAAAAATTAATCTATGCCCACCTATAATATATATATATATATATATATATATATATATATATAGGATCATACGTTGTACTTGCATAATGCATATGTGTAGGTACAAACCTAGACAAATATGTGCTACGGAAATAATCAAAATTCAGGCTGTCAAACTTGGCTTACTTAAATGTCATTATTTAATAAATAAACAGTGGTACACACCACATAGAACAAAAGTTTAGTTTAAATGTGATTGATTTATTTATTAGTTTATTTATTTGCAGAAGAACAGGCATCTTCAACAAAATAGAGTTAGCTTAGCATAAGAGACCACAAAACAATGACAAAAACATTTTACATGCAAAGGTGGAAGACTTAAGAACTGCACAGCACCCATACTGTCAGCCATTAACACACCTTTTTACATTCACCTTCAGTAAGCCATATCACACTCTTCTATTTATGTGAGATAGTAGAAATAGATGGACAGCTGTTTTTGTATTTGAAAGTTGTGTATTCAAGAAATGTTGATTTCAAGCTGTCTGACAGAACTAGTATCATGCTGGCGCAAGCATTATTCCGCTGCAAATTAATCAATAACAAATTGTGAATGCATAGTAATTTTTGTCTATGATCAGCTTGGTTACCACTACTTAAGTTGTTGGAGCCCCTAACCCCTGTTTAGCGTTGTCAATTTTTAGGATGCCGTTATTTGTGTTTTCGCTATTTTCATTGGTGACTTTTGGAACACGGATAATGCAAAGGAAAATGTAGATGATGAAATTCCACCTTAAAAAGCTGTATTATGTTGAAAAGAGCTGGACAAAAGGTTGCAAGAGGTTTGGTAGAGCTGCTATTGTGTGACTCACATGTCTAAGGGCCTATCCACACGAACACGAGTATTTTTAAAACCAAATTTTTTCTATGCGCTTTCACTGTTTGTCAACACCAAAACAGTGTCAGGTGAACACTTAATTCCTTGTTTGGTGTCTCCCAGCAGGGGTGGACTTACCCAATAAGCGAGGTAAGCAGCCGCTTAGCGCCCCGGGGAATTAGGGGGCTCCAACCAATTACACAAAGCCTATTGTAATCATATAGCTCTTTTTTACATTTTCTATCATATGTTGTAAAATCTGTCTATAACCGTTAAGATTTTAACATTATTACTTCGTTTCAAAACCGGGGGGCCCCATGAATAATGGAACATTCCTTCAGTACAACACATGGGTGAGGTGTGAGCGCTTCAATCAAAGACACTGCCAGCCAGTGTTGTCAAATTTGCGGCTTTTCAGACCTCCCTAGCGCCAAAAAAAACCCCCCAAAAAACTAGCGAATGTTTTTAGGTGTTGCTGGAGATTTTTTTTGAGACACTCATGTGTCCGTGATGTACCGTTCCTAACGATACTATTCACAACGAGCTGCTGTTGATGCCATCGTTGTCTCCCCTGCCTCAGAGCATTTAAAGAGCACTCACAGTGCCACACAGGAGTCCCTCACACCTGAAGCATTGAGAGCAGATCATTCCTCTGCACATCGTCATCTGAAATGTTTTAGCACCGCAAGCGTGAGGCATTCCCTGGTACAGTCAAACTGATCTGCTTCTCCTTCTGTTTTAAATGTAATAATTTAAATGGACCTTTATTATTTTCTTTCTGTTGCTTACAACCACAGAGATTTTAGGGACACCAGTCTGCCAGCGATCAGAGTAGAGGTAGGAAGATTGTGCAAGAGTGAGAATTTTGAGAACATTTGGGGGAAAAAAGAAGAAAAACGATAAACAACGATACTCAGCTTCCTCCACGATCCTGCTGTGCGAAACACAGATGTCAGACAGATGATGAGCGCTGTGAGCTTAAGAGAGGGCCTGTTCAAATAACATTTGCCAGTCAACAGTAACGGCCACAGATTTACAAACAGTAATTCATATGAAAAATGGTGAAAAGATTATTTTGATGGATTGTGAATTAATTAAACCAGTGCTCATCATCTGACAGCTGTTTTAGCCAGACAGCAGGATCGCGGAGGAATACATACACATAGATATTTTTTTATATATTTTTTTATTATTTATTAATTATTTTTATTATTATATTTTTTTTACATGCAGTTTATTTTTCAAAAATACTAGGGCCCCATACCTGGAATTGCTTAGGGCCCTCAAATCACTAAGAATGACCCTGTCTCCCAGCATAATAGTGTCATTATTGCCGCCTGTTTGTTTGCATTTTCACGTGGGTGGTGATTTTTTTTAAAAACTAAAATTAGATAAAACCTGTGTACGTGTGGACATGGCCTAAATGCATCAGCTATCTGTGTTGTGATTTAACTGATTAGATATTTGCTAAAGTGGAGTATATAAAAGGCTTCAAAACTGTCACAGCCACTGTTGTAAAAAAGATGTTTTAGATAAAGGACATCAGCTCTGTAAAAATTAAAAACCTTTTTTTTGTCATTGTTGTTGACTGTAGGATAAAGAAATGTAAGAACTACTATGAGGTACTGGGTATCAGAAAAGATGCCAGTGATGATGAACTGAAAAAAGCCTACAGACAACTGGCTTTGAAATTCCACCCTGACAAAAACCATGCACCAGGAGCAACAGATGCCTTTAAAAGTAATGCCATCTCTGAAGCACCTTCTGTTATTTTATTTCAGGACTATTTTAAATAGTTGATTGAAATAAAATATAAAACAACAAATGCTGTTTGTTTTTGTTCTTTTCCAGAGATTGGAAATGCTTATTCAGTGCTCAGTAACCCAGAAAAGAAGAGGCAGTATGACTTAAGTGGAGGAGAGGAGCCCAGCACCCCAAATTACAGCTCTCATGAAGGATTTGATTTTCACAGAGGCTTTGAGTCTGATATTACACCTGAAGATCTCTTTAACATGTTCTTTGGAGGCAGCTTTCCCTCATGTAAGCCACTCATTTATTATTGCCGTACACTTGGATTTACTCTAAAGCAGTTGAATAATCTAAACAACATTCACTTTATGCATTTTAATATGAGGGGCTTTATAAGAGATTAAAGGTGTAATATACAGCATTGATTCAATAAGTTCAGCTGTTCAACATAGTAGGTATGTGGATTAGGTAAGTTCAAAAAATCTCCAGAAATGGCTTATATGCTTTGTTACCCCATAAAATACCCCTAGAATTGGATGGTCTTTATAGACCATATTTGGAATGATAGTGAATATGATTCACAAAGTTCTGTTTTGATGCAGCTCATAGTGCCTGCTTTCTTTCTTACACACACTCACCGAATGATGTATAAACACGTGCAAAACATTTATACTTCCTTAGTCAAAAAATACTTTACCAAATGGAGTAGATGCCTTAATATATATTTGTGGTGGTGTATTTTACCTAGTAGGGGAACGATCTAATATAAACCACAAGAGTTTTGCTCCCGAGTTGCGTTGTGGATAAAATATATGCTGCAGTTTAGAATTAAACTCTGCAAGCAGAATAACAGAGGTGTTGTGTTTATATAAGCTATAATGTCAATGAAAACAGAGTCAGGAATTAATGTCACCACTGCATAAACAAAGTTTATTTAAAAGTTAGAGTGTATTAACTGTTCTTTCACTTCAGAAAAAGTGAAGTCACTTCAGAAGTTATTGCGCACTGAATCTGAAATTTTTGCACGAAAAAAAATAAATTTTACCTTTCATTGTGTCAATCGTATTGACACACTGCCTTAGAAATTTTCATCTGTCATAAAAAAATTTTTTTTCCATTTTTTGCATCCGAAAAAGCACTTTGAGAGGCGTTTTGACAGTTCAGAACCACCATACAAGCCAAAGGCAAAATACAAAATGCCATCATTTGAGCCACAGATAACTTTGACAGACACTGCATAAAAAAAGACAGTGGCGGATATGTATGCTATTCAGTGACTGGCACACGTCGCACCCCTAGCTGTTTGGTGTGTGTGTGTGTGTGTCCATACATTTGACGTAGGCCTACTGCTCATGGTCTGCTTCAGTCCGATATGTCAACATGGCTGCCATTTATTATAATGTCTATAGGTGCTGCCAGTCTTTGTTCAGGATTTGTAAATGTGTGAAGTAATCACAAGCAATGTATCAAAATTCCACTGATTTCCTTATAATAAACTTTGCATTTGGGGATAATCCAGCGCAGCTCTTTGATAAGTAGAAGAACTCTCCTTCCTCTCTATGCAGTATTGGATGAACACAATATGTAGCCTATTCCCCTTTATATTTCTACATTGGAGAAGAGAGGAGAACAAATTATCAGAGTGCATACTGCTTGAATTGACTCCGAAATGTTTAGTGTTTTTTCAGAATGGATTAATTAATGCGCATCGGGCTTTGCATAGGTTTGCATACCTGATGAATTTTTTAGATATGAATATGAAAAAAAACGCATACAAAAATTTCAGACTTGAGTGTGCAAAGACCTTAAGAGCTAAATGTGTTTGTTGAAACATATGCAGCAAATTTCACAATAAACACTATAAATTAGCAACATACCTTATGCCTCTGTTGGAGCTGAATAAATGTGTAATCCGCATATCCTACATTTTGTGACCTGACGTGCATGTGAACAGATTGCTTCTGCTGCGGCTGTTTTAAAACAAATAAGGGGGGAAAATGATCATTGTTATAATCTCACTAGAAAATGTGGCCAATCAAATGCTGCCTTTTACATCACTGTGAGAACTGACTTAAGTACTTTTTCCACAGCTTTGAGCACTAAAATAGTAAAAAAAAGGTTTAACTATTCAAATGCAATTCTTAAAGTTAGCCTATGTTGGTGGTCTTGAATGTGAGTCCTAATGGGTGGTTGCATTGACTACATTCTACCTTGTCCAGTCATCTAAAAAAATAGGCATTGAATTTTTTATTTTATTTGTTAAGTAATATGTAATTAAGTGATCAATGATTTGTCTCTTCAAAGTGTTGTCTCTGTTAAAATAAAAATTCAGCGGATGTGCTTAAGATTATTCCACCAACAGAGATCAGTGAACCAAAATGTTCTGAAGAGTGATTTTCTGCCTCTCTGTGATCAGACTAGCGTGCACAGTTTTCTTAATGACCTCAGACTTTTAGAGGCTAAATGTTTAATTGCACATGAAGACACCCAGACAAAGGTCTGGATGAGAAGTTTAGAAGCAGCATTTAGGAAGAATTTGAGTCAGAGTTAAGTTAGGACTTGCTTGACAAATATTTATAAAAGACATGACATGACTTTGACTTGATTTAAATGGCTTAAAATAACTTGTTTTATTTAGTGTTGTTTTAAGTTCAGAATAAATGTTCACTTTTGTAGATTGTTTTGTTTAGTTAGGTTTCTAGCTCAGATGAGTAAACAAACAGCTTGGGTATATATGCCGAGTGTGTATATAGGCCATAAATGACTCGGAGACTATGGATTTCGCCCTCCTCCCCACCTTATTTTGTACTTTATTTTCTCTTTGATCCTGGCATGCAGTCTGTTATGTGTTTGGATGTAATTTTAGAGGCTCACAGGTGCCCTTACACTGAGTCGCAGCTTCAGAAGATGCAACAGCCAAATTTATTTGTTTAATATATGAAGGAAATATCCAGGCAAAAATTTGCTTATGTGTGTAAAACATTATTGCCAGACAGATTTTTCAACATTGGGCAATATGAAGCAAAATTGCATTTAAAGATGTAGTTGTACCTACTATTTTTCTGAAAGATAAGTAATTTTTAATATATAATTCATGCAGGTTTTTCCTGCATAGAGAATTATGAGGTGGCTGCCTACATCATGTGATGCTCAAGCACCAATCATTTTGGTCTGAGTTGATAAAAGATTTTTTTAATACCATTTTATGTACGTGGGCTGTATTTTAGTGTTATTTAAATGTGGCACGTTATCACTTCTCAATTGCATGTGACAAGTGTATTTAGCAGTAGTAATTTTGTGCAAGGGTACAAACCATCACAAGCGCTCAATGCCTTAAGTGGTGATGGTCACAAAGATACCAAAAGGTACCAAATTTTGCTAAGCTAACACTGACTTACAGTTACTATTAAAATATTTCTTAAAAATATTTTTGCATTTTTGCTGCAATTTGTTCAAAAAAAGCATCAGATTGTTTTATATTTGTTAAATAATGAGCTATGAGTTATGACTAATCCAGATAGTCCAGATAGATGACTTATACAAATTTTTCAGTCCCAATTCTGCAAAAATATCATTTTCACCTGCTCTTTAAAAGCCTGCAGGTAAACATATAAGTAGTTTTATTTTCATTGCTTCTTCCCACTACTGTTATTTGTTTCGCTTGCACAAATGGAACATAGAAATACAGTCACACAACTGTTAGAGATAGAAAGGCTATAAGTTTGCATTGAAACAAAAATAATAATAAACGTGTATTTATCAAGTGGTCACACAGAAAAGCAGTTG
Source organism: Danio tinwini (assembly GCA_903798205.1). Taxonomy (NCBI): domain Eukaryota; kingdom Metazoa; phylum Chordata; class Actinopteri; order Cypriniformes; family Danionidae; genus Danio; species Danio tinwini. The sequence goes on along the minus strand of CAIGQZ010032649.1, from coordinate 377,455 downwards.
ACTTGGTCTTTTTTGCCTTCGACAATGTTCAAACATTGAACATAAGTTATCTTTATTTCTCAGTTCATTAAAATTGGCCACTTTTCATTATAAAGCTAAATAAATAAAAATAAACTTAATAAAGTGTGCAGGTCTCTACTATGAGGCTCAATAGCACACTAAATATGATTTATTTTGATTTTACTTCACTGTCGGAGACTACTGTATATTAACAGATGAGCTATGATTTAATCTTAGTCTTTTAAAATCAATTAATGTTTAACTTAATAAAATTATAAAAATAATGCAACATTTTGTGATGAGGTTACCACCACTGTCAGGAGATACCCTGTCATGCTTGTTTTGTTTGGTTACAGTTAGCAAACACTAGTTACAGTTCACCTCATGAGTGTTCGGAATGTCTGCCCTCATATTTCATACAAGGTGTAATACAATACACATAATTATCGGTTAGCAGTGAGGTAGGCAGTAGACAAACATAATGTGATTGAGAGGCTAGATTTTGCTTAGCTCTGAATTTTGCTTCCAATATAAATGTTTAATATCAATACTTCATTGATAGTGGAATTGCCTAGTTAGGTTAACTAGTTAGGTTAATTATTTATACTTTCTGTTATTATTGTATCCTGGAACGGCATATTACAGAGGTGGAGGAATATACATAGCAAGTGTTATTTTTTACAATTATTGCAAGGAACTGCTACTTTTACATACAATAGATCTAAGTGAAGATATGTTTATCTAGTGTCATTTGCACTTAGAGTAAACCTCAAAGTTTATTTCTAGAGCACACTTAATTACGACCTTTGGTCAACCAAGGTGCTGTACAGTAGAAGATAAAAACAGCAAATACACTACAATAAAAACAACCATATAAAACAATAGTAACAACAGTAAAAATTTCCAGGAAAGAATCTATTTATTATAGCCTGAAATCGCCATTAGGGAATGTTAAATGCACTTGAAAAAAGATGAGTCTTTAGCATCGATTTAAAATTAGATAGAGTAGGTGCTATTCTGATTTTTAATGGTAACTAATTTCATAGTTTCGGACCCACAACTTCAAAGGCTCTATCGCCCCTGCATTTGAGACGAGATTGAGGTATTTGCAATAAATGACGGTTGGAATTTGATCTAAGCGATTGAGTTTGGGCCTTAATAGTGATCAGATCGGAAAGATACGGTGGCGCTAGGTTATACAAAGTTTTATAAACAAAGAGTAAAATTTTATAATCTATTCGGAAATGAACCAGCTACCAATGTAGTGATTGCAATATTGGTGTGATGTGGTCATATTTGTGGCTACTCGTGAGCAAACGGGCGGCCGCATTTTGGACCATTTGAAGTCTAGAAATAGAAGATGAGGCTAGACCAATATATAAAGAATTGCAATGATCTAATCATGTGGAAATAAAGGCATGAATCGCAGTTTCAAAACCCTTCCTGCTTAAGAAGAGTTTCACTTTGGCTAGTCGTCATAGATGATAAAAACTTGAACTTACTATTTTACTTATTTGTTTGTCAAGTTTTAGACTACTGTCTAGTAGAATTCCAAGATTTTTAACTTCAGAGGTGAGGTAACAGTTTAATACACCAAAATCAGTAGGTGTTTTGCTAGAATGTTGTGGAGGACCAAAACGAATAATTTGTTTTTTTTCTTCATTCAAAAGCATAAAGTTGTCGGTGAGCCATTTTTAATTTTGTGCCGACAATCTTTTAATCTTTTGACGGTTAAACTATCAAATATGATCTATCGCTTTGAAAGTATGCTAATTGCACTTGTGTAAATAGCTGCTACTATATTTTCTTACCCGGTTGGCTGATCATTTGCAAATAATAAATAAACACTTAAAATATTATAATTATTATCATTTTGTGTTTTTGCCCATTGTATACTATTAAAATAAATATCTCATTTGTTCAAAAACCTAGAATTCTGCCATTTCCTCCAGTGGAGGTTATGTTATAATTGTGATAAAAATTTAACTATGTTGTCTCATACAAGGATGTCTTATTGTTAGATGTCTTGCCATGTTGAATCATAATATCAGAGCTTAAATGATGATGTATTTTCTCATTTGCATTAAAGGCAAATGCAAAAAAATAGCTACAGTGTACTAAGAGCTCAAATTTCCAATATACAAAAAGGTAATAAATAATCTGATGGTTATTTTAAGCTGAAACACATTCTGGAGACACAAAAGGCTTATCTTAAATCTTGAAAAAGAGGTAAAATAGGTGCCCTTTAAATATAAAAATAAATAAATACACTATACCACACACTTGCGCACACACACACACACACACACACACTTGTATTCATGGTTTACAGGGACTCTCCTTAGGTGTAATGTATTTTATACAGTAAAAACCACTTCTAATATGGCCCTACCCCAGGAAACCTGTGGCAGATTTTGAATTTCAGAACGGTGAGAAATGTTAAAGGTATAATTTACCCAAAACAGAAAATTGTCATTATTTACCCAGCCTCCACTTGTTCCAAACATGTTTGACAATCTTTCTTCTCTTGAACTGTCACATTCACCAGCGATCTACAACCAGAGATCGCTGGTAAACACACTCCCATCCACATGAACTATAAATCTGCCATTTTCATGGACTATATGTTCAGTCATTCCACACACACACACCTGATGCAAGTCACCAGTGATCTCTGGCTGAAGCTCGTTGGTGACTGTGACATAACCATAAAATAAGATATTTTAAATAAAGCTGGAAACTTGTATCCATTGACTTCCATATTATCTATATTATTTGTTTTTCCTACTATCTAAATCAATGGTTACAGGTTTTCAGTTTTCTTCAAAATATCTTCTTTTGTGTTTAACTGAAGAAAGAAACCTGCGTAAATTGGAGCAATTTTTCGTTTTGGGGGAACTATTCATTTAATTCAAAAACAAAAAAACATCAGTTTAAATAGTTTGCTTTGTTTTTAACAAAGCTTGTTAGCTTGTTGCTTTGTTGTTTTATTTTTTGCATAGTCTTGATAGTGTTGATATAAGTTCACCAAATATCGGTATTCTGGCTTAATCTCTGACTGTGAAGAACAAGTTCAAGTGTTCAATCTGTTAACAACTATAATTTGTAGCTATTTAAAAAAAACTTTTTTTATATATACAGTGGATGTTTGTGTTATAGCTGTATCAGATGCCAGGTCATGTTAATCAAAGTTTTTTCAGTAAGTAATGTCTATCAGTTTGACAATTATTTTGTAAATTTCTTATAGTAATGAAAAGCACAGTAAATGGAAAACAAATGCAGACAAGATCATTAATATGCATGCTGCATTTCACTGGCAATAACTCTTTAGTGAGATTCCAACAATGATCTTATTTTGAATATCGGAAGGTAGGGTGACAAAGGTATGTATTTACAACAGCAGTATAATAAATGATACAAGTTTTTTTTATATTTATATTATTGTAATTACAACTGTTGTATGTGGAGACCTTAATATAGAAATTCCATTCTTTATTTCTGTAGCACTTTTTACAGTGGAGATTGTGGAATTTAGAATCAGAATGTGCAATTCACAGAGCTTCAGTGACCAACACTACTGCTATGTCAGTTGAATTGCCAACGTTTTATTATTATTGATGTCTGCAGCACAGGGCTTCACCATGTGGGTGTAAAAGTAGGCTGTCATCTTTAAGGAATGTGGATGGTAGCATATTCAGTTCTTCTAAAGAGGTGCCCTACATTGAAAACCCAAAGATTAGAGCCTTTTTATATGGTGTTTGGCCACACAAAGTAAATCATTTTACCCTTGCATCTTTGCAAATTTAACCAAAGTCATTTACCTCATCCAAAATTTTGACAAATATGCATACCAACACCTCTCTGTCTGGTTCAGTCATAAAAATCTGCAGTAACTCACATAAATCAGTGAAGGTGATAGTTGACTACTGCCAGTCTTCTTCTCAGTGCCTAAAATATTTACTATCAAAAAAATAAAAATGTGCATGTAAAGGTAAAGGAGTAGTCTGTCACATCATCTGTTGACTTATAAAAACAAAGACTTTATTGGTAAAAAAAAATTGATGGAAGAAAGATCAAAGATTTTGTGTGCATCACAGAGATATCAAAATAAACAGTCAAACAATTACCATATCTTCTTAATATCAATGCTTATTGCATACATGGTGTGGACCATTATAAAAATCATTTTTCTTTAGATCACACGTGAAATGTGTGTAAAACGGATCACATGGGTTTCACTTGAAAATGTTCATGTTCATTCCCGCTGGTCACCAAATTTACAAACACATTCAGTTAAAGTGAACAACCATGACCTGAAGTTACTGAAGCAAGCTACACTGTAAAAAAATCCATAAATTAGCATTCATGTTTCATGTTTTTATTTTGTATGCTTTTGAATTGCTTTATGGGACCTTGATCTTTCTTTTAACAACTTTTAACCTTAAAAAGTCAGAAGTTAAAAAGTTACATTTATTGACGTTTTTAATAGTTGAAGTGATCTATTGTCTGGGCTGGTGTTGCTACAAAAACCCTATAATAAACTGCTAGTACATTTTCAGTTATTTTACAGACTTGTTTCTCTATATATCATTTGTTATACATTATATTCTTTCAAATGATCAATAGAGGTCGGTTTGTCAAGCTGTACAGTTGAATTTTCAACTAAATATCTCATATTGAGTCCAATGATGCAAAAAACAAAAATGTTTAAAGACTATTTGAAGCTAAACTAAGCATTCAGACAAAATCGATTTGACAACAATAGACTTTTCTGTTGCTGCGTAAATGCAGCAAGTGCAACATAGCAGTTTTGGTGTCAATGGACCTAGAACCTAAGAACAATAAAGGGGAAAGGTCTTTTAGTGTAAAAACTTGCATACGGAAAGTATTTAAACAATGTAAAACAAATTAAACAATTTGTATTAATATGATATGATATGAAATTAAACATTAATATAATCAATATAATATCAAATTCAATAAACATTAAAGAATGTTGAACAATGTAAAACAAATATTATATGTTGTTTGGCTGATTAAGGATCAAACTGATGAACATGGAATTTTTCTTTCACTTCTTCTTTTAATATTCTGATTAGGTGTTTAGATAACAAATATGTGATTTTTTTTTTCAGCTAATTCACATGAATTCACCAATGGCCGAACATACAGTCACCATACAGAACAAACCAGAGGAGAAAGAGTGGAGGAGAGGGGAGATGTATGAGCATCTTTTTTCTGTCTCGTATATTTATACAACAGTACAACAGTTCCATTGCATGGATTATCTGAGCAACATTTCCAAGAGTGTGAATATTAGTCTGTATTAGTATGCTTGTCTGCATTCACTGTATTTAAGGCTGTCTGTTCAGATATGAATAGAGTCTGATACAAAGAGTGAGCGTGACTCCATAACGTCATTTATCATACTATTGATGAAATGGAAAACCTGTTGCTGGAATGCTTTGAAGGTTGGTCGCTTGACATTGTGTAGCTGCTACAATATGGAAAGTCCCTGGATTATCAAAACCATGCTACCATTAAATTAACTGGGAATAATTTGATTCAATGAATAAGTTTGAATCCAGGCTTATTTTCACCACCCAATGAAACTAAGTGAATGAATGTTTGAAGCAACTATAGCATACTGCAGCTCTGATTAAGCTTATTATCTTATGTGGTTAGAAGAGAGTGTAAAATGCAGTGGAATTATACATTATATCATCCGAGAGCTTTTGCTGATGCCCTCGTTGTCATAGTTCAAGCTAATTGCAAGCAAAATGCATTACAAAAGTAATAAAAATGGAATAATGATTTGTCTGAGCCTGTAAACAAACTCTACATGCAAGTCCAAAAGCTCTTTGGTTTTGGTGTGTCCAGTAAAACAGGTCTCTTCTTCCTCCCTGATCATCTGCATCATTAGCAGTAATCACTTCACCAGAGATAAAAAAAAATACATTTCTGCTTGGTGGACCAGCTACTCAACAATGCGTCTCCACTCAGGGGACCATTCAGTGAAGAAAAGTGGGCAGTGCAATTTCAACTTTCCCAAAGAGACTCCATCTTAGAGTGTGGGACAACTTGTTACACTATTTCTGGACATGTTCAGCCAGCATTTCAGCCTGCCATCAACTGCCCTTATAGAGAGCAACTGCTGGTCTGTGCATGAAGGCACCTATTTTCTTTAAGCAAAGTTCTGTCAGCTTTTGTAATGCTTGTGACCCATACCTCTCTGATGACTCATTAGGCCACTGCCTACATTGTTTTTTTGTCTTCTCTCACTTGCTAGACAATGAAGCAGGGCCAGATAAACAGCCTATATCTGTTTCATTTCAGTTTCATTTGCTTGTCTTTTTGAATTGTATCTGAGAATACACTGAGGCAAGGATCTGTGGATTATTAGAGCTCTATCCAAAGCAGACCACTGTTCTGAGGGAGCTAAGATAAATGTGCTTCTGAATGGGCACAATTCAGACAGAAACACCACAGGCCTAAAGGCATTTCATTCATTTTATTTATTCATTTTCCTTCGGCTTAGTCTATCTTTTATCAGGGGTCGCCACAGTGGAATGAATTGTCAACTATTCCGGCATATGTTTTACACAGCGGATGCCCTTACAGCTGCGACCCAGTACTGGGAAACACCCATACACTCTCACATTCACAAACACACACTCACTACAGCCAATTTAGTTGATCCAATTTACTTATACCGCATGTCTTACTGAGAAAACCCACATGAACATGCAAACTCCACACAGAAATGTCAAATGGCCTAGCCGGGACTCGAACCAGCGACCTTCTTGCTGTGAGCTGACAGTGCTAACCCTAAAGGCATTTGAAAGGAAAATGTCACACTCCCCATTATGCTGCAGGGCAGCCAATGACAGTCCTCTGATGAGTGTACCTCAGCTGCATGCTGCAGATGGCTTGTTGATAAAAGAAATCATTCAAAATAGGCTTAAGTAAAGGAAGATTCAAAAACAATAGCTTCAGGCTAATGAATTAGCCAGACATTCCCACGCTTTAATGCTTTTGGTCAATACTGTAATTCAGGCTTCAGCATTTTAGAGATGAAGTGTTTCATGATAACATAGTGTCTGCACAATGTTGAGAGACCAACTCTGTAAGAAAATTTCCCATATAAGCTCTTCTAGAAAAAGCATTAGTAGTTTGCCTTGCAATCTTATAAAGGTTTGTCATTATTGTCCTTAATGTAACAAAAATAACAGTAACTAATTTATTATAAAAATGAAAATCACACATCTAGGCATGGGACAATAACCGTTTTCAAGTTATACCGTGGTTTGGAAAAGTCAAGATTTTCATACCGCCAAGATTTTCTCTAATTCCGTTCCTAAGGTATGTGTAAGAATTTTTTATTTACATTTTTTTAACAACAGCATCTCCAGCAGAAAACACATCCAAAGATGCCATTTTAAATTGTAAATAAATCTGTGTTTTTGAAACTAATGAAGACAGCAGACGTCAATGATTTAGTTTCATTATTTGGCCTGGCACGTTTACTGCTCCAAAATATTATAAATGTTTCTAAATATTATAAATGTCACAAAATAAAATATATTGTGTTCAAATGGGAAAAAAATTTAATTTTTTTACACAGACATTTAAAAAGAATATATTTTAGAGCAGTAATCACTATACTGTGAAACCACGATATTTTTATCCAAGGTTATCATACCGTCAGAATCTTATACCAGCCCATGCCTACTACCATCTATCTATTTAAAGAACTATTGAAGTTCTGAGATTCACAAAAAATACACCACAATAATAAATTGTGTAAATATTGTTTTTACTGTATTTCATTTGTTTCTGTTATGCTAGCCAAAATGGTTCCAAACAAAACACCAAAATTAATATAGTGGGGTGCTTAGTTCTGGAATGTTTATGTAACAGTCAGGTGAATTATTAGTAATGATCAATTGAGACCCATGTCTTTTGAGCAAACTGTTTGAATTTGGTGTTATTAGAAAGACTCCTCGAGAAACATTTACTTACAGAAAGCTTCTAAAATCCCATCTATCAATGCAATGTCTGTCTGAAAATCACAAACAAAGACAAAAAGACTGGCTCAGTTTTCATCGCTGTTGGCCTGTCTATGAAATATGACTATTGTAATCTACCTCTAAATACAAACCAGGGCAACTCAAGTCATTCCAGTACCTGGTTAAATAGAATCCTGGGTTGTCTTTTATACTGAATTAACTTTTTAAATGATAAAACTAAATATAACATTGTCTTTTTTTTTTACTTAAGTTGACATAATTTCTCTCACCATTGGACGTTCTTGTACATGTACTAACATGGTATTTAATAGCAAGTGGATTAGCTTAGCAGTACGGAAGACAAATATAGACCATGTGTTTAATATCAAGATTAACAATCTATAATCTAATTTATCTAAAAATGCCCTTTTTGAATGTTTCTTTCTATTATTTTTGCTTTTTTTTTAGTAACAAACAGATCATTACTAATGCTGTTTCTGTTTTTTAGGGTGGGTTTTCCATGTTTATTCAGCTGATGCCAATCGTTGTGCTGGTCTTGGTCTCAATCCTCAGCCAGCTGCTGGTTTCCACACCACCTTACAGCCTATACTCCAGGCCGTATGTCATTATGCCTTGTAATTCATCCCTTACAATAATATACAGTTTATTGGTTTGTTTTGGGGTTTTTTGGTCATAGTTTTTGTCATGTGTAACCAGGCATGAGGAGTAATATACAACTGTGTTATGTAAACTGGTAATTAATGTCCGATAATTAGATCAGAAAAAGTAGATCTTACACCTTGGAGAGTGTTTTGCCACTTCTTCTCTCTGTACATTGTTGTAAACTTAGAAGGTAAGACCGAGATACTCTGGTATCTTCAAAAAGAATTGTGCGTCAGTATGCAGAAATGAAGCATTTAGTATGCAGTCTTTGAAGGTGTTGACATTACACAGCCTTAGCACTGAGACCTTAACAATACAGTAAATTGCAATCAAGGAAACAGCCCCAATTATGAGCTTCTAGCAATGATAGTCCCTTCAGATAACAATACTAGATCATTTAAACAACACCTGGTTATAAGAACTCGTGACAAGTAGCATTTTCCCACTCTTAGCAGGAAGATCAGAGACTGGCAAAACCCCCTCACTGGAAGCTATATTGATTCTAATCAGTCTCATCATGTTCTCCTTAAATGCCCAAAACAGTGTAGTTCATACAGTAGATACATGTTATCAACAGATGTAGATCTTAACCAAATTCATACATTTATAACAACCAAGCAGCAAAGATTAAATTGATATTTTTACATCCTCATGAATACACATCCTCTTTAAGGCTGATTAAGAGCATCTCCATTTGGTTGGAACATTCAATTTTGTAAAGCTCAGCAGCATATCAGAACTGTACTTGCTTTTACTCATTTCTTGGATGTACACTCCTTGGGCTGCTAAATAACTAAATGATTACAAACAAAAATCTGAATAAATACAATGTGATTCTTTGCCTTATTAGAATCAGTTTTATTGCCAAGTGTGCTTCACACACACAAGGAATTTGTTTTGGCAACAGAAGCTTTCAGTGTACATAAAGTGACGAGTGACAACACAAAATTAAATACAAGAAAAGGCAATAAACATTAAACAGAGATGCAGTTAGTCAAAAAGATCTGGATGATGAGTTGTATGTACAGATATGTTGTAAATATACAGGTTATAAGGTGCTGTGTACAAGTGCGTATGAGAAAGTATTGAACGTTTATTGCACAGTAGGGGAATATTTAACTGTTCATGAGGTAGAAAGAAAGAAACTTTTCCTGTGTCTGGCTGTTTTTGTGCTTGGTGCTCTGTAGCGCCGACCAGACGCTAACAGTTCAAACAGGTAGTGTGCTGGGTGTGAGGCGTCCAGAGTGATTTTACGAGCCCTTTTACTCACTCTGAAAGAGTACAGTTCTTGAAGTGTTATTTTCCCCTTTTGAAAAATATGTGTAAATGTAAGGTCCAACCAGTTAGTCCAGTGACTGTGTCTACTGGTGGATGAAGGTTCACTGTGTGTTCAATCTTTCCAGGGCACAATGCTGTTTTAGTTTAGATTGAATCTATATCTGACTTCAATTTAACATGATGCTTTAACATCCGTTTATTTATCTTTTGTTTAACATTCAGAAGATTATTGTAATATCTAATTTAGATGAATGTTTATTTTATTTATCTCGTTCATTTGGATTCCTATAACATCCTGAGTCTTGTATTTGCCAAGAATATAATCTCTTAATCACAAGCATATCAGTCTTGGTCATTATTAACCACTATTCTAAATGGTAGAACCCTACGGACCTATTCTAGAATATTTGTATTTGGTCTCCATAGATTTGTCTCTAAGAACATCAGATCCATCGTGTTTTAGTCTACTACTAACCTGAGCAGAGGCTTAGGGTGTAATGAACACCATACAATCTACTAGAGCTAATAATACGAGATAAATCTGAAACAATTTATTAGTCAGGTAGATGTGTAGTGTGCCATTTATTCAGTCAATTCATAAATGATCAATTCAAGACATCAAATTCTCAAAGATCTAAGATCAAAAGATGCATACCTGATAGTATCTGGCTACAGAATCGCGCCAAGCTTGACACTTTCCCCTAAATACTCAAACCCTAGTAAAACATTCTCCAAGTAATAAGGCTGTCTGAAACAACAAGTGGGCCTCCTTGCTATGGGGAATAGTAATTTGGGTAGAGGTCCATGATAAATTGACTCTTTCTGTATTATGTGAAAGTCTTTACTTTGATTCTGTGAGAACTAGACCATTTTACCAGTCACACTGAGACATTTTAAGTGATATCAAATATGCTGGAGACTTTGATATGTCCTTTCCCTTTAACCACTCTCACACAGAAAGAGGTGAGGGAGAAGGATCAAATGTAAATAAAGGAAACGAGGGAAATGAGTTCTCACTCTGTTGTGGGATGTGGAGGCAATTGTCTATGTGCTTGTATTATCCATATGTGGAAAATCTAAGTATTTGAGGTATAGTACAAAAAGTAATGGTTGTAATCTTTTCTTCCTTACATTCAGCTCCTCAGGACAAACTGTTAAGAGACAAACAGAGAATCTGCATGTGGACTATTTTGTCACCACAGATTTTAAATCCGAATATAAGGGCTCAGCTTTGCTAAAGATTGAGAAGAGCGTGGAGGAGGATTACGTTTCCAATGTGCGCAACAACTGCTGGAAGGAAAGGCAGACAAGTATGTGCAGTTGTTTTATAATTACCATTTTATTGCTCCATTAGTGGTTAGTTCATCTGTATAAATGCAAATGTATTTTTTTTTTAACATCATGTCACCCCCTTCAGAAACAGACCTACTGTATGCTGCAAAGGTCTACAGAGATGAAAGACTACAGCGAAAGGCTGAGCTCATGACCATGGAGAACTGCAAAGAGCTGGACCGATTAAATGACCTGTTCCGTGGAGGTTAAACCTCAAATTGAGACTAATGGACCTTTAACACAATAGGACCCCTTATGTATAAATGTATTATTTGTTGTTTATTTTTTAAACATCTTTATGTTAAAAGTCAATCATCTTTCGTTGCAATATGCATTGCTTAGTTACAGTGAATCGTAAAAAGTACCATCACTCCATTTCTATAATCTATATCTCTTTAATGTCTGACTTAATTAAAGAGTGAAACTCTACTTGTAGATGGTTTACACCTTTTTTGAATCAATTCTTTGTTTTTCAGAGTCTTAACTTAAGTAATTACTTCATGTCAGTCCTCTCTTGCCAGGTTTTTAGCAATTCTAATCACTTTTTTCTAATCTGAAACTTTATGAACGGCAGATCAGATCAAATATACATTTTTTAAATGGAGGGCTGCTCTGTTTTTTCCAAAATATGAATATTAACTTCACTAATCATTTTTGTCCATCCATTGAAGTTTCACAGGTCAAAATATTTAATATAAATCACTGAATGAATAAGGAATAACTTGCATACATAGAGCTCTCCAAAATAGTGTAAATGGCAGCCCTACAGTGAATGCCTGATGTATGAGATCAAATCAGCTGTGGATACATTTTGTGGCTTCTTTTTGCTTTTTGATATGTTACAATTTTGGTTGTGAATGCTTTTGTGGATGTACAGAAATGATGAGTTTATTAAGAAATAAATGTATTATGTTCTGCAGATGATATTACATGATGGTGAGTAAATGAAGACAGACTTTTATTTCTGGCAAAAGAATGTTAAAAGAATAAACATCTTGATATTTCTGGACACAACGGGTATTTCTTACATGTGTTCTAATATGTTAATTTAATTAAACGTCACTTTAGAATTGTTCTTAACCATAAAATTCATTTGGGTAAAAATATGTGTGCCTCATTTTTGCATTGTGTATGTATATACAGTATACTTTTAAAGTGAAAGAAGTGTGAATATTTTAAATAGCTCATTTCTATTTGTTACGATATAGTGAAAACATTGCACATTCGATTTTCAATTTCATCAATCCTACATAGCAGTATCAATATTTTTCTCTTTAAACTGAATTAATTAGAAGCTAAAACGTTTTTCACACTTCAGTTCTGAACTTCAATTTTGTTCCATATAGCCAGCTGCTCTGATGCATCGAGTCAACCAAATTCTGGCACCCAGAAACTGGTGTTTCAGAACTGGCTTAGTTTGCATTGATTTGTAATATCCTCACACAAAAATAAGAATTTGCATTTGGTGTCAGTCATATACTGTCATGAATTTGGCCCAGTGGCTTGGACTTTGACACATGGTTTAGTTAAAAGAATTAAGTTACAGTAAACTTATATTATTGATATTTGTTATCAGTGTTGGGAGTAATGCGTTACACAAGTAATGTATTACAGTAACGTATTACATTTTCCAGTACCGCAATAGTGTTAAAGTAGACATAAAAAGTGTAAGACGTAAAAGTAGGCATTACTAATACATTTTCAGTAATATTTTACTTGGTAGATGATTAGTAATGCGTGCGTTACAACAACTTTTCGCCCGCAAGACAAATATAAAATACCACAGCTTTATTTCCTGTTTGTGATGAGTGAACATACGTGTGTGTTGTCATTAATCTCCCTCTGACTATTGAAACGTTTTACTTTGAACGCGGAATGATTTCAGCCTCTGAGCTCGAGGTCCGGGGCTATTGGCTCAGCCCGGTTCACAGTATTGTTTAGCCCTAACGCTCAGCGGAAAAGCAGCAAATAGATGAAAATGGCAGAAGACAGTACATTCGCGAGGTGGACGTACGTGCACGTGGCGTTATTTCATCGTAAGCGCAGTATTACAAGTCGAGAGCGCAATCATGCAATACGAGCGGTTTCCTCTGTTCGTGGACAACTCCTCGCGTGCACTCAAAACACTGGCTGAGCTGCTCAAGTGTGAATGATCTGCTCTCGCTCCATCAGATGATGCAGACTCACAATCTGTGCCTTGCGTTTCCTCCTCTTTTTGAGCTTTTGCTCTCCAGAGATCCTCCTGTTAAATTATCCCAAGAATGTTTATATGGTTTATATATTGAAACACTATTTATCTACAGGTTAAGGTAAATTAATAAATACTAGTGTTTTTGAGTGTTAGGTATACAGTACTGCCTATGTTTTAGGCTGGTATTATTTAGTATATATTTACAATATATAGTCAAGCTTTTCACAGATATTGCCAGATAACCCCTTTACCTCTACCATACTTTTAACAGATCATTTGTGAATCTAAATGTCATCCTTTCTTGCATTTTCTTGAGCCTTCACGTTGACAATTGTATACTATATTGTTAGTAGGCGGGATAGGTCACAGTCATTCTGCTACATCATATCACTTTCTGGATGTAAAATGCTCTGCAGTACATTTGGTCATTTTAGAATGTTAAGTTCTAATTCTGTAGTTATTTTGGTGAGAGTAACTAAAAAGTAATGTAAGAGTAATGTAATATTACAATTTTGAGACAGTAATATTGTAATGTGATTACTTTTAAATAACAGTAACAAGTAATATGTAATGTATTACAGTTTGGAAGTGACTTGCACAACACTGTTTGTTATTTAATGTGCATGCAAGTGTAACCCACTCAAATATTTGAGCATTAAATTTTGTTTTATTTTTATATGTAATTGAGATTTTCTTATTTTATTTTTTATTGGTCAGAATATTACTTGATGCACAAAATGTGGGCAGGTAAAATAAGTTATAAATATATATTTTTATAATTAGAAGTTATTTTCTAAAAATAAAAAACGGAATTGAGGTCAAGGTTACTTGCACGCCAGCTTGTGGTGAAAACAAGAGAGACGCATTTTGGCTGTCTTCTAACTTAATCCATCATGCTAATTCTTCATAAAATACATGTGTCAAATTGTTTTGCTGCATTAGGTAAGTCATATGCATTCTGATTTCCTGCATATTTATTTTATTTTTCGATTTGTTAAATTAATATTGTACAGATGATGCATACTGTTCATGGATCGGTGTTAATGTACAAGTTTACCGTGTTAAACGTGTTCTACTCTGTTTTATATGTACATATTTTAAACATGTTTGTAAACTGTTTTTGTTTTTAAATGCTCCTAGTTGAAGTTAACAATGTTATTAACAATGTTATAAAACTTTTACATATTTTCCATGCATGAGAAGGCTTTAACAATCAACCTTTAAAGTATTAATTACTGTAAAATTGCCTAAAGGGTTAACTGGTATATTAATGTGCACAGTAAAGAGAAGTGCTACATGTTGCTGAGAACAACACATCCTGTTTTCAGGTGTGGGTGTCTGGACGCAGAAGATTCTAAGAAAGTGACAGGATGTATGAGCTGTGTGTACGTGCTCTGAAGCATGTTTTAGAGGTCAACCGTCAAGAGAAGGCGAGAAAGAGGAAGGAGTCAGATATGGTATAAAAGGGAAGTGTCTCTGAAAGAAGACAGAGAAGTTGCTGAGCCTCTCTCCTGCGCAGGACATATTGCTTATGGTTTCTCTTTTGTTGTCAATCTAAATAAAACTTTGAAATTTAACCAGAGTGCCTCCATCCCATTTTTGAGCATGCTGTGGACCCTTTGAAAGTCCAACAATTTTGGTGACCCCGAGACGTGATGGGAAAAGGAGGAGAGAGGGATGAACTGAATTCAACAGAAAGGCGCCTATCCAGGGCCGGAGCAAGCTGAACTGCGTTTGCCGGCCTCATTATTATGCCGCTCTAGGCGGCCACCTAGGTCGCCTCTATGGACGCGCCGGCCCTGCGCCTATCAAATAAGGTAAGCAGAAACCTTTTTAAATAAATTCAGCGATTGATTACAATAAATGACGTGTTGAATCCAGTAAATCCTTATGTGAATCAGAGGAGAAACCAGAAATAATATGTTAAAAATGAAATGTTGTGAAGTATTGAGAAGTTAAGTGTGACGCGCGATAGAGTGAAAATTTAGGGTGAATTGTTAGAATTCAAGAGAAATCCTTGTCCCTACAAAGTATAGGGGCGATTTTTTCCGCGCAAGGGAATTTCGAGGAGGTAATAATAATCCTATTATCGACAGAGGTAGAAGACTCTTAATACCAGGGACAGAGGCATTAGCGGTAGTCTTTGTAGAGAAAATCCTCCCTGTGAAGGTACTGGTTAGGGAAAAAGATTGGATTACTGAGAGAAATCCTAGTACAAATTGTTTTGTTCAGCATAAAGGTTAGGGTTTAGAAAAAAGGTTATTAGAGAAAACCAGGGTTTAGAATAGAGTAGGGAACGAAAACTAAGGACGTCTAGAAACATCTAATGCGCAAAGAAATTATGGAGGGTGAATTTAATAGAGAATGTGAGGAATATGGATGTCCTACATTGGGGCAACAATGGGAAAAAATTATTGGGATAATACAAAGTCAGACAGAACCAAAAGATATGAGGACTCGCATGAAAGAGTTAGAATTGTGCAGGCAAGAAATGATTGAACAGTAAAATTAATTACAATCTTGAGAAACAGAGAATTTGAGTTTTACAAACAAGTTAAAGAACGTGGCAATAGTGGGCCAGAAGAATGTTGTGGGAGTAAGAAATGGAAAAAGTTGTAATTTGTAATGTGGCATGATTTTGGCATTTGCTGGAACAGCTATAGAAAGACAGACAAAGAGCAAAATAGAGGAAGCACTCTAGCAGAAACAAAAAAGGAAGTCAGAGAAAAGGAGCCATGCTTTTTTCATGAGGAAGAAACAAGGAGAGGCAGAAGAAAGTAAATTATAGTAAAAGAGTATAGTTAAAAATATTTGATCAAATAATGATAGACGTTGACATAATAATAAGGGATATAGTATAAGTTACTAAATAAACAGATCTATTACAATACAGTATAAAAAGACAAGTGAAATAAAGAAATAATGGTAAATATGCTTAATATATATTTATATGTGTTGAAATGGAACTTGAAACTATACAAATAAATATATGAATAAAGAAATTAATTTGCTAAATAAATGAATATGACTAAGACAATAGATCAGTTAGGTTGTTGATTAGAAAAAGAATAAATAAATAATTAATAATAGGGAATGATACAGAGAAAATAAAATACAACATAAAGACCAGCTACTGAAGAAACCTTAGAATAGATACACTAGAAGAAAAATGGGGAAATGACTTAGAGATAGAGAAAAATAAGCTGTTAAACAGCAAAGAGATCAAATTGAGAGTCTCCGGTCGATGAGGAGAAAAATTTGAAAAGAAAATTAGACTGTTTGAAATTGGTTAACTAAAGAGTTAATGACCAAATATGTAAGGAAGATAATTAAAAAAAATGTATAAGCAAAACTTAAAAGCTAAAAATTATAGAAGTCAAAATTATGGTATAATAGAAAAAAATAGAAGAGAAGTTTAAAAGTTATTAAAATATGTTTAAAACATTTATAGAGACAGAGAAAAAAGATAGAAGGTTATAAAAAATCTGTTATGATGTTATTAAACAGATGAGATAGAAACAAGAAAAATCAGTAACACTTTGAGGAAGTAACACTTTGAGGAACTAAGATTTGATGTTCGAGGATAAGATTGAGTTTAGAAAATTAAAATAACAATTATGGGGAAATGCCGAGAGAATTAATGGAAATTTTTAAACATAATTGGCAAAAATCTGTGCACAGAACAAACTGAGTTGGATTGAAGCATTAAAAATCATATTAAGGGGTACTAGATCATTATGAAACAAAATAATGTCAAGAGAGCTCTCTAAAGCCATAATGCTTCCTAGCAAAGTGGCTATTATCAAGTGCACTGGTCATTCCCAAAGAACTGACTTGATCTCGAGAGAAAATGAGGCTGCAGATGTAGCTGCAAAAAGAGTCTCTGGTTATTTGTCAGGCCAATATGTGGTCACCCCTGAACCAGATGTTACTACACTATTGCCAGCATTTTCAAGAACTTTCCTGGCTGAGCAGCAGGACAAGGCTGCTCCAGAGGAAAAGTCAGTATGGAAAAGCAGAGGTGCAATCAAACATGAAGATGGGCTCTGGACTGCACCTGATGGTAGAGCCCTGCTCCCTGCCTCCATAGCCCCCACTGTTTTAAAAGAGTCCCATACCCTTGCCCATTGCAAGTACAAACAAATGTCACGTGCATTGCAGTCATGGTGGCACCCTTTTATAAATTAATGACTTTTGAATTGTTTAAGGATGGCGACTTAGGAGACCTGGAGCAGCTTGGACATGAACTGGAAGTGCATCATTTATGTAGAGATTATATTATAACAAACTAACAGTTTTATTTTAGATTTTCTCTGAACAGATTGCTGAAGTTGTGAAGCTGGCTGGATTAACCTGACAGGCAACATAAGGGTGTAAAAACAGCCTGGAGCTATAGGTCCAGGCCGAAAGGGGAGATTAATTAACAGACTAATTGGGGTCATCTGACTAATTGGAGTGTGTAAGCATGTATTTGTGTAGAAGCTGAACACGCACCAACATCAATGCATGGACGCAACTGTATATTAGATACAGGCCAACACAAAAAAGGGGACACTTGGTACCACTTGAGCCAGTGTTGTCCGGCAGACCCACCGTCCAGATCATTGGTCGACACCAGTGGTCTACAAAACTGGGGATTTATTCACAGCCCCCAAAGGTGAAGCAGTAGCTCATTGTGTCAGTGCCGATTGTGCATTCGGAGCAGGCATAGCAAAACAATTCAGGGACAGATATAAAATAACTGAAGTGGAATATAGGAAAGGCTCAACCACGTCATTCACATTTCACCTGTTTACTGTCATAAAATGTGGGGGAAAGAATAGCTCATGGAGGGGCTATGATGTACTGTATATCTATGCAGGATATGGGGAGCAAATTTGTGGTTAGAATGGTTAATGACAACAGCCAAAGAGAAAGGATTGGTAAACTGTGTGGCATGCGCAAAGCCAGACCAACCCTCAAAATAGAGCCAGCCCCTTTGATTAAAAATGACAAGGGCCCTAGAGGGATTAAAACCCCTCTCCAAAACAATGGCAGAGCATTCTGGTATAGATAATCCTTTTGATGATTGGCTAACTAGTGTGTTTGGTAAATATAAAACTATGTTCACATCCATCTTGATCTCTATTGCCACTTTTGTGGCTATAATAGTAACCTGTGGATGCTGTTGCATCCCTTGCATCAGGTCATTGTGTAACAGGGTGATAGTTACTGCAATTGAACAGAAGGATGGAGTCCCAACCCCTTACACAATGCCTCTGTTAATATCCCCTGAGATTGATGAGGAGGAGGAGGAGGAGTGTCACCTATGAATGTTGTTTCTCTCTATTAACTGTGCTTCCTTGCAGATGCTGATTGATCATATATTGTGTGCTATAAGAAATGTTAAGTGATATGTAGAGTCTGAAAGAAGTCTATTGAAATGTTTAGCTTAGATATTTTCAGTGTGATTGACTCAGCTGACATGTTGTGGTCGCCCAAATGCCAATTAGGGGACCGACTGGGTGCCTTTCCCTACAGGGGTTTTCGGCCCAGTCCTGTCTGAGCACACTGGTTTATAGGGCATTTATAGGGATTTTTATTTCTGAATCTTATATCTATAGAATGTATACTAGAGTGAAATGTTGATGTACAATAACAGTCTGGTATGATGTGTCAGATGAACATGTGGTGGCTGCCCATACGTCAACTATAGGGGGCCGCCTGGGTGTCTTTCCTCACTGAGGTTTTCGACCCAGGCTCATCTGGACATATTGGACTTAAATATGTCCTAAATAAAACTTTGAAATTTGACCAGAGTGCGTCCATCCCATTTTTGAGCATGCTGTGGACCCTTTGAAAGTCCAACAATCCATCCTGCTAATTCTTCATAAAATACATGTGCCAAATTGTTTTGCTGCATTAGCTTCCGGACATTGGACTGTTCCATCGTGCTGCGGCCGCATTGGACTCGTGCAGGCAAGGGGAGAGACTCAATGCATTCATTCTTTGAGGATTCCTGCCAATATTGATGGACTCATTTCATTGTTCAAACATCGAGGATTTTCATACACATACACTGATTTACATTCATTAAACTATGTTTTACATTACGTTTAAGACTTTGAAGTGTTCACATATATATTGAAATTTGGGACGTTTATACTTAAAATTATTTTTCATACTTCTGTATTATTAGATTTTTTTAAAGGAACTGAATTGCTGTTTACATAATGTTGTATTTTGTTAAATTATTATTTTTTGTTTGTTTTGAATACCTGAGTACGTTTTCATCAGGGCTAAAACAACAAAGCAAACAAACCAAACAGTTCTGATACAGTACAGAAAACTCAAATACAGCAAACTCAAAAGTGTTTTTTTTGGGTATTTATTTTTATTTGAGCAGTTGGAGATTATAATATGAGTAATATGCAAGTGTATCCACACATTTCATAAACACATTGTTTTGTGGGTGTGAGATATCCCGAACCCGAGATTCCAAGTAAATTGTGGTGTGAATTCATATATAATTGGAAAGCTCAGACCCAGTAGATATTTTTTTCTCTTTTCAGTAAATCAACTTAATAGGTGGGATACACAAGCAGTATATAAAGCATGCAGGGTGTCAAACTCTGCACATTTGCGCGAACTGAAGAACAGGAGGGAGGGGGGGGTGCATGCGCGAACTGAAGAGCGGGGGGTGGGGGTGGTGATGGGGGGATTGGTGATGTGTGCGCGAACTGAAGAGCGGGGAAGGGGGGAAGGGTTTGGGGAGATGGGGCGGTTGCGCGCGACCGGAAGAGCACGCTCACAAGCACCAGGTTTCAGCCGGACTGTACCAAAATGCTGAGGAGCGGGGGGGTGGGGGTGAAATTCCGAGGGTTTTCCAGGAGACAGAACAATACGGCAGACGGGTCTGAAATACGGGAGACTCCCGGAAAAAACAGGAGCGTTGGCAGGTATGGCTTAAATCTGAAAGTGGACAGTTTTTAAAACTATTGATTCATCTATAAAAGAGTCGACTCATAGTGGTTTAAATGAATCGTCTTGATAACGAATCTTCAGCCGTTTCGGCGTTACGTCTTTACGAAACATAATGGTTGCGCGCGCAGACCCAGCAAAATTCAAACCTGCGGCCCCGCCCACTAACACAGCAGCAAGACGCTCATGAAGACACTGTTTACCTGGATATTATAGGAAGTGTGAGAGAAAGGAGTCGTTCAGAAATCTGCACGCTTACAATGGGCGATTTATCACTACACAGCTCATGCATTAGTTTCTGCCTCCATCTTGTAATGGACAGATAATACACCAGGGGTGTAGGCAAAATAAGGACAAAATATTAGGTACACCGGCTGGCTGCTGAACGCTGGGCTTCGGGCTGTTGAGCAGCACTGAAAAGGATTGCGAATGGAGAGCGGGAGCCCGCAGAGATAGCTTGTCAGAGGACAGAGGATGCTACAACCTCCCAGCTGGGGATGTGCTCGTTTAGAAAAGCAGAGTACAGGTAAGCTCTTGGAACATATAGCAGTTCACGGACGAGGTGCCACAGCAATGATTGCTAATAGAAATGATCTACATGTTTTGTTACTAGTAACCGCGTGTACTGTATCAGGTTAACTCTTTTGTGAGCTCGTTCCACTGCCATTTGTCGTTGCTATGGCCACCGTTAGCTGATCCTGCACATGTGCAGCGGTCAAGGTTCAGAATAGTTCAGCTTTTGCTGCTGTGTGGATTAAAACTGAATGTGTGTCAAACTTAACATAAGCAATATGCTAGTGTTTAACTGCACTGCTTTCGGCGCTGAGGTGTCTGAATAACACTGTTGAGAAGCGGGTACTGTTTACTGTGGTGTTAGTAAGTTTACTTTGAAGCGTGTTTTGGGCGTCCACTTCGATCGAATCCTATACCAATGTTGGCGACCCGGGGGCTTGATATACCGCGCTGGGCATTTTACTGTCTCGCGCTGAATGCTGTCGACCAATGGCAACAGGCTGTCATCGGTCCAATCAGCGCAGATTAGCTTCCCGCTAAGCAGGGGTTTGGGAACAAATAAATTGCTGAACGATTCATATGGGAGTCGCTGGGATAATTAGGTAAAAATAAATGCATATTATAAGACCATGAACGTGTTTTTTGACCTTGCATGCATATCAGTATGTCGTTGGAGACCCATAAAACCGAAATATGACCTTTTTCAATGTGTAATAGGGGCTCTTTAAAAAAAGCCAGCAATTGCTCCATGATTTTCTGTTCATTTATGTTCAGAGGTCATGTTTTGATCCTGGATTGGTCTCATGCAGTCAAGTGATGAGATTTTGCAGTTCAGAGTTCACCAAGATTAAACTTTGCACCTCAGCAAAATGCGAAACTTGACGCATAACCCTGCGTTTCCGGTCTGATGCATTTGCGTGAGTATAAATGGAAGTCTAGAGAAAAAAGTCCAGTGTGACCACAGCTTAAAGCTGCACTTTTCGCCCAATTGACTTCCATTTATATGCATGCGCAGTGAGGAGCAGTGTTTATGATACATGTATTTCAAATACGTATTTTAAATACAAAATAGTATTTTGTCATTTGTATTTGGTAGGGTTTGTAAAAATGGGTTATTATTTTGTATCAAAATACTATAGTGTCTTTTATTTTTAAAATACTTTGTAAGAAGTCTTCATAATGACATCATAAAAATGTGGTGTAAGATTGATGTTTCTTAGTTATTTGCCTAGGTTTGAGATCAGACAAGAAAATTGGTAAAAAGTGGTCAATGCTTGGAGTATGGATGGAAAATATGCAACCCACATAAAGAAAATAACAGAGAAATAGCATGGGTCAGTGTGAGAGCAAGTCAACAATCATTGAAAATGATATACTGCACAATGATAAGACCAGTCATATGTAATCACATTATAGTGTATAATTCGGCATCAGCAGTTTTGCTTAGGAAATAAAATGGAATAAAATATCAGTTCTTAAGAACAGGATGTGGAGTTTCAGAACAATCATTGTCAGTATCATTCAGAAATAGCAAAAGTACACACATCCTTTACTTAAGTAGAAGTACAGATACTCATGTTTAAAACGACTCTGGTAAAAGTAAAGAAGTACAGCCTCAAAAATGTACAAAAGTAAAAAGTAAACGTTTCAACCACAGTCCAAAGACATGCGGTGTCTGAATAGTAGGTAACTAAATTGGCAGTAGTGTATAAGTGTGTATGGGTGTTTTGCAGTACTGGGTTGCAGCTGGAAGAGTGTCCATGTATAAAACATATGCTGGAAAAATTGGCGGTTCATTCTGCTGTGGATAAATCAGGGACTAAACTGAAGGATAGTGAGTGAGGATAGGTAGGTACTAGACCTCACATCCTATTGATACATTAATATAACTGACATTTCCAATTTTTATGTAGAATGTTTGTTGCCAAATTTATGAAAGTCGCCAAGCAGCATCACACCCTGCAATATAACAACACTGCTTAAGAAGGCGGCCCATGTATCATCATGGTCACATGGCAGATGGTCACAAGGCAGGCGGCATACAAGGAATAACAAAACAAAGCAAACGTCTAAAACAAGGAAGGCAAGGCAAGGAGAAACACGTCATAATGTTACGACGGCTCTGGGAAATCACACGGCTCTGGCAGCTATTCGTGGGACTGAGGTGGCAGCCCTGGCCATTCATGGAACTTGGGTTGTGGCTCTGGCTATTTGTGGGACTCAAGGGGATATGGTACCTGCCGTTCGAGGACTTCAAAAGACTCTGGTGCTCACCATTCGAGGAATTTAAGGGGAGCTGGTGCCCTCCATTTAAAGGATTCAGAGGTATTTAGGGCCTGCCATTCGGGGGATTCAAGACGATCTGACGCCCGCCATTCGGGGAATTCAAGAGCATCTGGCGCCCACCATTCATGGGATTTGAGAAAATCTGGCGCCCGCCATTTGGGGAATTTGTAAGGATCTGGTGCCCGCCATTTGGAGAATTCGAGAGGATCAGGCACCCGCCATTCGAGGGATTCATGGGGATCTGGCACGCGCCATTCCGGGAGTTCAAGAGGATCTGGTGCCCGCCATTAAGGAAGCTCAGGCGGCGGCGACCATACAGGAAACTCAGGCAATGGCAGCCATTCAGAAAGTTCAGGCGGTGGTGGCAGCTTTGGTGGTGGTGGCAGCAGCTCTGGCAGCACTGGCGGCAGTGGCTCTGGCAGTGGCTCTGGCAACAGCGGTGGCTCTGGTAGCTATGGCAGAACTGGCGGCAGTGGCTCTGGCAGTGGTAGTGGCAGCTCTGGCAGTAATAGCTCTGATGGTGGTAGCAGTTCAGGTAACTTAGGTGGTGATGGCCATTCTGGTGGTTCAAGTGATGGCTTTTCAGGATCAGGAACAAGAACAGAAACCATGACATGAGCAGACTTGGAACAGGAAGCCATCTGGGTCACCGGCAGTTTGGCAGTGACCACCTTGAGTTTGCCTTATAACTGTAGCCATCTTGGGAGCTTTTATGTTGGAGTCTGCCATTTTGTGAGAGGCAATTCCCGCAGCCCATGGGGCTTGCTGTTGGGTAGCATTGGCAGCCATTTTGTGAGTGGCAAATCCCACAGCCCACGGGTCTTGCTGTTGTATGGCAGACAGGAGTATCGGTGATGCCAGCATGATCGTTGTGATGGACTGTCCAGCAAACCCCATTGCCAGTGGGTCTTGCTGTACCCCCCCAAAAAATATATATATATTTTGGGTTGTCCTTCTCTAACTCGCCAACAGTGAAAGAAGAGCCCACAGACAACAGTGCGATGTCCAGGATTTCCTGTAGTGTGCGTGTTCCTCGAGAATTGACAGCAGTGAGTATGCTTTTCAGGGACTTGTTTAACCCATATATGAAAAAGTCAATGAGTATACAGTATGGCAACTGTGTGTTGTGGGCAATGTTCAAATAGTTCTGGATGTGATTCTCGAGGGAGTTTTTACCTTGCTGTAGTAGTACTAATAAAACCACTGGATCCATTTTTCTATCTGCGTCTTCTGTAACTAGGATTGGAAGCTTCAACGTAGTGAGGATCCTGTGCAGGACTTTATTAGTAGATTGGTCAGGCAAGCAGTGGTCAAAACAGGAACAAACAGATGTATATGAGCAATCGAGAGTCGTAGTCGTAATAACGGGCAGATGGTCACAAAGCAGGCGGCATACAAGAAATAATCAAACAAAACTAAGCAAAGGTCTAAAACATGGAAGGGAAGGCAAGGCAAGGTGAAATGCGTCGTAATGTTTATTTGCACAGGTAGCAAGACTGTGTTGTGCAATAAGCAGTCCTTGAGTGGTTTCAGCTGTGAGTAGGCAATCAGTTATGATCTAGAGCGTGTGAGCGGAGTGCATGTATGGAGTTGTAGTCCAAAACATGGCGGATTTGTAGTCCATGTGAATGTGTGTGTGTTTACCAGCGGTCTCTGGCTGTAGATCGCTGGTGATCGTGACACATACACTCTAAAAAATTATTCTGCAGGACTGTCTTTCTTTATAAATAATATCTTACATTTTACACTGAATTCTGTCCAACATATATAGATCTTTTGCTAAAATAAATTCTATCAAATTTGACTGCAAACTATTTTTTTTGCATTAGGCTAGAGCTGCTTTATTCTCTTTAAAGAGCAGCTCTCATACATAACCAAAACTCCCTGTTCAATCTTGCAATTTTGCTAATTTCATTTCTGATCTGAGAAAGGTGCTAAAGTGACTGAGAGAAACTGTAATACATTTATTCTATGCTAAAAGCAACATATACAGGCCTTACTACAGCCAACAAAACATGTGCATAATCTTTTTTTCATGTGATAAACTCAGGATCTTTTGCATTATATTTTTATTCATAAATTGGCCAGTATAGTTACTTTCATTATTTTAAAATATTTGTTAAAAACTATAATTTAAAGGGCACCTATTTTACCCCTTTTTTAAGATGTTATATTAATATTATGGTTCTTCTGAGTGTGCCAGTTTAGGTTCAGTTCAAAACACAATTCAGATTTTTTTATTATGATGTGTTAAAAAGTGCCATTTTGGGGGCGTGTACACAGTTTGCTGTTTAGGGGCGTGTTGCTTCACATGAAAATTAGTTTCGACTTCCCGCCCAAGTTAACAAGGGGGCGGAGCCAAGAGCTCCCCCGCTTTGTGTAATAGACAGGCAGACAAGAGAGAAGCAACATGAGTGTACCAACCAGGTACAACCAGCTGTACTTGTACGACTCAGACACAGACCAAGCAGAGAGTACAAATCATTTGTGTCTTTGTATAGTTTTACAGCCAACTGTGTGCTAGTTTAAAGCTCCGAGCTTGTAGCCTACACCGAGACTAATAAAGCACACTGAATTAACTTTGACTGAAGGGCATCACACACCTGATGCACTGCGACACGGTGCGCACATGACAGTAGAAAGTATCGCACACTTGCAGCGCCGGTGTGTGTCACCTGTTAGAAACTTATGTTTAGAATTCAAAAAAGCATGCCGCTGCGTGGCGCGACGCTGCGTGTCGCCAAGCGGCACTTCTGGTTGACCTGCTTGAGATTATAACTAAAGGGCGTCATACACCGGACGTGCCGCTCAGAGCCATGACGCGGCAAACCAGACGCGCACATTCGCATGTTATTTAAAATGAAACTATTCAGATTACGCTCTGTGGCGCGGCAGAAATATGAACAGTGTCCTGAGCAGGGCCAGCGCGTCCATAGAGGCGACCTAGGCGGCAGAATAGTGAGCAAACCCCACGGTCGTCACTTTCACTCGCGACAACGCGAAATGCATGGCGCTGCGCGTCGTTAGTTCGTTATTTACAATGGAGGGACGAGCACGTGAGGCAGCGCGCTCGCACTTTCCAGCTGCACCTAGTTAAGATGACAGAGAGCTTCTGTGACCGCGGGAAATGCGAACTGCTAAGGTTTAAGGAAGACACAATGAAAAGCACACATGTATGCAAACACACCAAAACTTACAAACACTGGCGGCGAGGAGAGCGATAACGTGGTGAATGTTGAGCCCAAGGAGCCCTACATCTAAAAATAGAGCAAGGGTGTTTCTTTGGTGACGTCGCTTTGACTCACACGCTGAAAATGGTGGACGTGAAACAACATACTGAGGAGATGGTAATGGCCACCTGTCAATCAATATTGGTGGGCAGGGGGACCGCACTCCTACGTCAAGTTGCGGTCGATCTCAAAACCGATCCAATTGGTCCACCGTTTTTATGTTGTTAAATTGAAAAAAAAGGACTGAGTGTGTTTATATCACCCCAATATGACGGTCTATACACTATACCTACACATATGTCTGTCCAAACAGCTTAAAAAGTAGATTTTTCACCATAGGTGCCCTTTAAAGACAACAGTATAAAAGCATATAGTAAAAAAAATCTAGAAAAAACTAGAAAACGTCATAAATTCTGTATTAGGAAATATGAAGTCATCAGAAATAAACTGCAATGCATTCATTTTTGTAAAGTATTTGATGTACAAATCTTTACAAAAAAAAACAATTTTTGCGGTATTAGAATAAAAGCCTGTGCAGTATGATCGGAAGGTGACAAAAGGTTTAAGCATTTAAACAGCATGTTTTTGAACTGGAATGTGTCTCTCTTGTATACCTGTGATCCGATCGAGCGAAAGGTGTCTTATTACTCTGTAAACAGGGCAGCATCAGTCATGTTAAATTCGCCGACTCCCTCTGTCACATATGCGGAGTCATCCTAGCCTTTCTCATAGTAATCTTCATAAACTAGCCCATGTACCGTGCGTGATAGCCTTAAAAAATGCAATGAGGAAAAATATTGATTGCATCAAAAAGGCGCTCATATTATTGCGCAATGACAAGAAATAAAATTGGTTGCGCCAACAAACACATGAAAACGAAAGTAACAACCGTAGTTTAAAAAGGAGTATAAAGTACAGATATTTGCGTAAAAATGTAAGAAGTAAAAGTTGTCAAAAAATAAGTAGTGGAGTAAAGTACTGATACCAAAAAAACTACTTAAGTACAGTAACAAAGTATTTGTACTTCATTACTTCTCATCTCTGGTCACAGTGCTGCAGGTGAAAATGCAGAGGAGGTTTAGAAGTATAAAACCGCTAAAGATGGCGTACTGTTGTTCACAAAGGGGGTAAAGTGAGACGAAGAAGAACTGAAAAACTCTTGTGAGAATGAGTAAACTGCATAAATCATTGCTGATGTTCATGCCAAAAAAATAAGACAAGCAACATCAAAATCATACAGTGAGAAAACCAGACACCGCTTCTCACCAGGCTAATGCCATCCCTACAGTGACTACGTTTACATGGACACTAATAATTCAATTTTAATGCGGTTAAGACAATACTCTGATTAAGAGTCTACCATGTAAACAGCGATTTTTGATTAATTTAATCAGATTAAGGTTATAATCGAACTAAAGAGAAATTGAATTAAGACATATTGAGTATGCCGATTTTAGTCACATTAATGAAGTGCAGTACAGACATGTAAACACCTTAATCAAACTATTACCATCATGTAGGACTTTTAAGCTGCTTTTTGCGACTTTTAACTGCAGTTAAAGCAAAAAATAAAACAACCAAAATTACATGAAACTCTGGAGGAAATGTGTATATCGCGGTGACGCAATGATGTTAATCGAATTATGTGCTATAACATGTAAAACGCGATCATGAAAGTAACACTCAAAAAGCAACTCGTGTAAACACCTTAATCTTATTATTCTCTTAATTAAATTAAAGCAAATAATTAATTTACTGATGTCCATGTAAACGTAATCAGTCTAGCATGGTAATGGCAGCATCATGCTGTGGGGATGTTTTTAGCAGCAGAAACTAGAAGACTATTCAGCATAGAGGGAAAGATGAATGCAGCGATGTACAGAGACATCCTGAATGAAAACCTGCTTTAGAGTGCTCTTGACCTCAGGCTGGGGCGACGGTTCAACTTCCAGCAGGACATTGACCCAAAGCACACTGCCAAAATATCAATAGAGTGGCTTCACAACAACTCAGTAAATGTCCTTGAGTGGCCCAGCCAGAACCCAAACCTAAATCCTATTGAACATCTCTGGAGAGATCTGAAAATGGCTGTAAACCGTCACTTCCCATCCAACCTGATAGAGCTTGAGAGGTACTGCAAAGAGGAATGGGCAAAAATTCTCAAAGACAGGTGTGCCAAGCTTGTAGCACCATTTTGGAATAAGGCTTTAACATAATAAATGTGGAAAAAGTGAAGCGCTATGAATACTTTCCGGATGCACTATATATGTAATGATAGATCTGACAAGGAGGGATCCATATGCAGGACTTTATTAAAGGGATGGTCAGGCACGCAAAGATCAATATAGGAGCAAACAAATGTATGAGGGAAATCCAGAATCGTAGTCAATAAAGCAGGCAGATGGTCACAAGGATGGCAGCAAACAGGAAGAAACATAATCAAGGCGAGGGTCAAAACACGGTAAGAACAAGACAAGGAAACGCTTAGAAATGTAACTGTAAACAGATAACAAGACTCGGCCCTGGAGTGAGTGTGTGTGCTGCTTATATACTGTGTGTAATCCGTCTTTGACAATCCTCCGGTGGTGTGTGTGCAATCAGTCAGGGTGAGGAACGTGTGTGTGAGCAGAGTGCATGTATGGGGTTGTGGTCCATTAGATGGCAGATTTGTAGTCCATAAGTGTTTGTGCAAGTTTACCAGCGATCTATGGAGAGAAGATCGCTGGTGACCGTGACAATATATGAGACACAAATATTTAATAATACTTCAGTCTATACAGACTGGTGTAAGAAATGGGTTATTTTGTTGTTTTGTTTTTTGTCTCCTGTTGCACTTAACAAACGACCAAATGAACAGAGAATGGCCTCATGACCTTAAGGTTAACTTCACACCTTTCTCCAAATTTCAATATTGACCCTCAAGCATGACCAAATGACCAGAGAAGGGTCTCAGAACCTTATGGTTAACTTTCTCCAAATTTCAGGAGATAGAATATTGACTCTATGATAATCATGCTGACACCTTAAATTTGTGCTTTGCAATCAGAAATAATGTGCACCTTGATTGAGTGCCCACCCCCCAATTCCCAGCCTGGTACTGGATACTAGTTCTGGTCAACACATTGTAAGCTTATTTCTTCTGTATATAAGATTGCACTAGTTTTTTTTTATTATTGATTTGTTTTTATTATTTTTACTTTGCTGAAAATACTCTTCAGTGTATTTGCTTATTGTTACATGTTTATGTTGTCCTTTTTGTATATTTTTGTTATGTGTTTTACAATGTATAAATAAAACATAAAAAAGAAATAATGTGCACCTAGCTGAGAGAGAAGATGGGCCTGATCAACTCACTGTTCTCTTTCACCTATTAGGCCGACCTTTCACCAGCACCCAGATTTTGACTATGAGGGTGAGGATTTCTTGCTGAAACATTGGAAGCTCAGTCGTGGGATAATTGCACATCTCCTGACATTCTTGGACACGTTTTTTTTTTTCCAATGTGACTGCAATAGGCTCCTCAGTGTCTTTGAAGAGGAAAATTATGGCACATCTCTGAGGTTGTATATACATGTAGGGAATCAACCTACGTTAAAAGATCAATCAGATTTATTAGCTCATTTCAAGGAATCAGATCTTGAAGATTTTAATTACTTTACTTGTTTCAATTGAGTCAGATTGAATCTGATTAAAAGATTCACACTTTATCTACCATTTGTCCAGCAAATAGAAGAGGCAAGTTTATTTTTGCCTCTTAGAACTTGCCTTTCCTGCAAATAGAAGACATTGTGTTTTACCAATCTTGTTTATATTGTTTCTGTGCCAATGATAATAACATACCACAGTATTAGTTTAACAAGGTTAGCAAGGTTACAAAATCTACAGCTTGAGGAAATAACTTAGAAGCACATAAAAACGAACACAGTTCTTGCAAAATGAAAACAAAGATTTATTGAGCTACACTACGATACATGAAACTAACTACATAATAAGCAAACAACAAATGAGCGCACACACACATTCACACATACACACAGAGGATGCAATATCAGTTGACAACCATCCCAAATTACTTGTTGTGCTTATTACTAAGTCTTAGAATCACACGTAAGAAACCACAAAAGCAGAGATTTGGCTTAACTTTAACTGCTTAAGATCAATCTGCACCAGATCAGCAAGAGACCACATTTGTTTGTTACTTGCGCTTTTGCTTAAGTTTTTCTCGCCGGGATGGCCTCAGGGAAGCACGGTGCTCCTGATGGTGACATGCTTCAGTGACGTCTTTGGGATTCACTCGCTCGTGAGTGACTGTCATACTGGGTTACGGAGGATGGACTGCTGAGAGTCGGTTTGCAGAAGTTTGTGCGATTTCAGCTGTCCCGAAACCTCAAAAGGTTTGCATGGAAAGTTTGTGGTGACCCAATCGCATTGCGGTGCGTTGTCCGGGCAGGCGAGAGGGGGCAAAGTGCAACAGCGAGCGTGAGCAAGCTAATGCAAAAAGCAATGTTTCCTTGTTGCAGGGTGTTTTTAAGTGACCTGGTTTGGTCCATCCCCATGGCACTGTCTTCCAATGAGCAGTTGCCATGAAGGGCGGGGTCGCGCCCTGTACCATCGTACTAAGGGTCAATCATTAACAGACTGCATGTTGATTTCACATGGTGAAATATCTTGTTTGTAACTATCTTACATCAAATGTTACTGGACAAATACTGTTAGTACTACTAGTTTTTCCTTTACAACAATGTTTTGCAAATGTCACTAGCTCTCGTTTAGTACCAGACATCATACATTTCAGACACATACAGAAGGTTGCATCTGCTATAAAGGTTAAAACAACACATTGATTCACCTGGTTGGTTGGAATAAAAACAGCACATGAAGAAAACTATGGCATATTATTCAGATTCATTTGCCTTAGTTGTAATACAAGATTGTCTTCAATTCATTAAAACATTAACTCCAGAGACCCTTTGTCTATACGAAATTGTACCTCTGGCAGGATGTCCACATGACGAGCACATGACCCCTGAAGAGTCTAGTGAGTCAGTTCCCGCTGAAAATCCTGTAAAGCCCCATTGTTAGGTGATTAAGTCATTTACCAAGTTGGGTAAAGGGTATCAGAACATCTGCGGCTAAGTATTGGTCAAAATAGTCAAATAAATTGGCTCTCTGTTATCCTGATGGTATAAGCCCTCGAGCCAGTTCAATGACCAGACAATGTGGCAACCAAGATTTCAGATTCAAACTCTTTTTGTGCATGGATGTTTCCCAGTGATGGGTTGCAGCAGTAAAACCTATGCTGGATAAATTGGTGGTTCATTCCGCTGTGGCGACCCCAAATTAATAAATGGACTAAGCCAAAAAGAAAATGAATATGCTGGATAAGTTGGCGGTTTATTCCGCTGTGGCGACCCCAGATTAATAAATGGACTAAGCCAAAAAGAAAATGAATAAATGAATATTATTGTAATAACTGATATCAGCTGTGCGTACCAGGAAAAAACAGTTGTATTGCTTCTATGGTGTATAGACAGTTATTAGTGCCTCCTCTTGTCGATTAGCACCCCACTTGTCTCACTTGCATAAACAAACCACACTAAAACCTTTTTGGTATGCTGAAACTTTTTACATACTAAACTTTGGGGCATACTAAAACAACTGGTCAAAACCCCAGACTCCCATTACGTATATATGTATAGGAAGAGTGTCTTTGCAAAATGGATAATTCAAGTTTAATGTTATGAATTATGCAAAAAACAAACAAACATGATTTATGGAAATTAGTAAAACTGAAAATTTTTGTAGTTTTCAGATTTTTTTTTACATTAGGTATTGAAGCAGATGTTGTTGTTTTTTTTTTGCAAAACAAAATTCTTACAAATTTGTGAACAAAAAAGTTTAAATAACCTCTACATATATCACCCTTTTAAAATATGAGACTGTTAAGAGATATACCCAATAGATGGAAACACAATGAAGGGATATAGTGTTATGTTCCAACTCAATATCTGCATTAGATGGTTTTTACAGTGTTTCAAGAGATCATCTTCAAGACAGGACTTTATGTATGAAATTTGTACAAAATGTATACTAAAATGAAAGAGAAACACGGTTTATGAATATCTCTTTATGTACAGGAGTAGAGGTAAATGAGTTGGCAGAGAAGCTGACTTAAACTTGCTCAGAGAAACTCTGTTGCTGTCAAACACTGTTTACTTCATTAAATCAATTTAATGTTAAAGGGATTAATCAAATAGACCTAATGATGGAAGACATTTTATTCTGCCTTGTAAACATGTTTTACAACCTGACCTGTGAAATTGCATCATGTGACTGTGTGTAATGGGGAGTCTGAGACAGTATTAGAATCCATATGCAGAAGTTTATTAAGGGGCTTAGGCAGAGACATCAACGTATGAACAGGCAAATAGTTGGTAACATGTAAGCAGTCCAAAACAATCGACAGACACAGGGGAAAATCCAGAAGACATTGAGATAGTGCAGGCAGAGGTTCAGTGTAACAACAATCAGTCCAAAACAGAAGACAGAAGAAAGACAGAGAAAGTACATGATCAAAGCAGGCAGGGTCATACACAGGATAGCAGTCATGAAAGTCACTTGGAACAAACGCTTGGTAAGGCAGGTAAACTGGCAATACTTTGCAAGGAAGCATGGCCTGAGCTCTCTCTAAAATATAGCACAAACAGGAAGTGACCACAGAGGGTAGTCAGAGAATCAGTAGTCGGGCAAGGGCTCCCTCTGCTGGTGTGTCGTTACAGAACCAGGGTGGCGGGGGTGGTTCTGGGGCCTCCTGGCCAGGGTCAGCCTCCGTGTGGACTGGTTTGAGCAGGGATAAATTTAAGGAGGGAGATATACGATAATTAGCAGGAAGTTCTAACTGGTAAGTCACTTCGTTGATTTGCTTTATAATCTTAAAAGGACCAATGTACCTTGGACTGAGCTTCCTGCTGGGTAGCCGTAGCTTGATGTCCCTTGTAGAGAGCCAGACCTGCTGTCCTGGTTGGTAGGGAGGGTGTGGACGACATCTGCGATTGGCCTGGAACTCCTGTGTTTTCACAGCCCGCTGGAGACGGACATGTGCACTGTCCCACACCCTCTCACTACGCCGAATTCATTCATCAACCACTGGGACTGCAGAGGGCTCACCAGACCACGGGAACAATGGAGGCTGAAATCCTAAGACACACTGGAAGGGGGTAAGTCCTGTTGATGAGTGAGTTAATGAGTTTTGTGCGTATTCAGCCCATGGGAGAAACTCAGAACAGCGATGTTGTTCTCTGCTGCAGTATGTCCTGAGGTAGCGGCCTATTTCCTCGTTGAGACGTTAGCTTGAGGATGATATCCTGATGTGAGGCTCACATTGATGTTCAGATGCTGACAAAAGGCTCTCCATACTTGTGAGGTAAATTGCGTGCCCCGATCACTGACGATGTCCTCTGGTAGACTCTGAACACATGTTGGAACAGGGCTTGAGCGGTTTCCATGGCTGTGGGTAGACTTAGTAATGGGACAAGACGACATGATTTGGAGAAACAATCTATTATTACCAGAATAGTGGTAAAGTTGTTAGATGGAGGTAAGTCAGTTATAAAATCGATGGTCAGATGTAACCATGGTCGCTGTGGTATGGATAATGGCTTAAGTAGTCCTGAAGGTAATTCTTTGGATGTTTTTGACTGGGCGCAGACTTGACATGACTTGACGTAGTTGGGTATATCTTTGCTCATCATTGGCCACCAGAAAGAATTTTGTACTGCACATATTGACGTATGGACCCATTGCATGACACGCTGGCGTAAGATCATTGGCACATAGTGTTTGTTTGGTGGACACTGTGGGGGTGGAAGTTCCTTTTTTTGTTCCCGTTGAATTTCCTCCATGATGTCCCATAATATTGGAGCAATTACTACTGTAGGGGGGGAGTATGGATTCTTGGGTGTTGTAGTTGTCTGTGGGCGAGTCGTGACTTTGAGAGAGAGCATCTGCTTTGCAGTTTTTACTTCCTGGTCTAAAAGTTACTGTGTATTGGAACCTGGTAAAAAAACAGGGCCCAACGGGCTTGTCTGGGGTTTAGGCGTTTTGCACTTTTAATATACTCCAGATTCTTGTGATCTGTGATGACTTGGAAGGGATGAATGGCTCCCTCTAGCCAGTGGCTCCATTCTGCAATCGCCTCCTTCATTGGAAGCAATTCCTTGTTTCCCACATCATAATTACGTTCTGCTGATGTTAACTTTCTGAAGTAGAATGCAGGGTGCAGTTTACCTGCAGTTCTGTTCCTCTGTGACAATACTGCTCCGATGCCCAGATCTGAGGCATCCACCTCCAAGATGAATGGTGAGTTAGGGTCAGGATGTTTCAGAATTGGGGCTGTGGTGAATCGTTTCTTTACCTCATTGAATGCTTGGTTAGCTTTCTCTATCCACTTCAATTTCTTGGGTTTTCCTTTGAGCAGTGACATTATAGGTGAAGCTACTGTGCTGTAATTTCTTATGAACCTTCTGTAGAAGTTTGAAAACCCCCAAAAACGCTAAAGTACTTTGATCGTGGTGGGTATTCAAGCATTCTGTGACTCATCCATTCACACTCCCTGATGACTGATGTAATAACCCAAAAATAAGGTTTGCTTTACATGAAACTCACACTTTTCTGCTTTGACGTACATTTGATTCTCTAGTAATCTTGAAAGCACCTCTCTGACATGATTCACATGATCCATTTCATTCTTGGAATAAATCTAAATGTCATCGATATAGGCAACCACATACTTATTTATGAGATCTTTGAAGATTTCATTGATGAACGACTGAAAGACAGCTGGAGCGTTTGCTAGCCCATAGGCCATGCTTGATAATCATAGTGCCCCCCTGGTAGTGATAATTGCTGTTTTTCATTCGTCCCCTTGACGAATTCTTATTAAATTGTATGCACTTCTCAGGTCAAGTTTAGTGTTGATATTGGCTTTACGTAGCTGTTCATGGGCAGAGGGGACTAATGGGAGAGGATAGCAAAATTTAACTGTAACATTATGCAACCCTCTTTAATCAATACATGGTTTAAGACCTCCATCTTTCTTCTCAACAAAGAAGAATCCTGCTGCAGCTGGTGACGTAGATGGACGAATGAGACCAGAATCCAGAGCTTCAACAATATATTCATCCATGGCCTGGTTTTCCTTTGAAGAGAGAGGGTAAACCCGGTTCTTGGGTGGCATGACATTGGGTAATAAATCTATTGCACAGTCCCAGGGACGATGTGAAGGGGGTTAAGTTGCCTTGGTTTAGCTGAACACCTCCGATAAATCTTGACTATCAAGATTTGATTAAAATAAATCTAAATTAACACTCTGGAATAATTACTGTTTTTTGGGTCTCTGGGCTCTCTATGCTGGGCCAGAGAGCACCGGTCAGGAACGGCAGGGCTCTTTGGTCACCGGGGGCGATCATCTCTCAGCGAGCCAGCTCCTCAACATCCGACACCACCAGAGCGAATACTCTGATGTGTTCTCGCCCCTGCCTGGTCGTACTAACCTAATTCAGCATCATATCGAGACCGAACTGGGCGAGGACGTTAGGACCCGGTCGTATCGCCTATTTGTACACAATTTGTGACACTTCCATTTGGGCTGTTCGGGGCACCAGCTACATTTCAGTGTTTGATGGACAAAATACTTGCTCACTCCGCATATGCCGCTGCTTATTTAGATGACATCATCATTTTCAGTAATGATTGGCAGTAGCATATGCAACATCTGAGGGTGGTATTGTCAGCGCTGAGACGGGCCGGGCTCACGACCAACCCCCGGAAGTAGGCAATTGGGCAAGTGGAGGTGAGGTATCTGGGCTTCCACTTAGGTCATGGGCAGGTGCAGCCCCAAATTGATAAGACTTCAGCTATTGCAACCTGTCCGAGACCTAAGACCAAAAAGGAAGTGAGACAGTTTTTGGGACTGGCAGGATATTATAGGCAGTTTGTTCCTAATTATTCGACTCTCATCAGCTCATTGACTGATGTCACTAAAAAGAAGGGACCGGATACTGTCCAATAGTCAGAGCAGTGTCTACAGGCCTTCTCAAAGGTAAAATCTATACTTTGCGGGGGGGCGCTATTGCACGCTCCTGAGTTTGCTCTCCTCCCTCTTTATTTTACAGACGGATGCATCCAATCGGGGTCTGGGGGCGGTTCTCTCCCAGGAGGTGGCAGGAGTGGAATTGCCGGTGCTGTACATTAGCTGCAAACTCAGCAAGAGTGAAGCTAAGTACAGCACCATAGAGAAGGAATGCTTGGCGATTCGATGGGCCGTTCTCACTCTGCGCTATTATCTCTTGGGCAAGGAATTTGTCCTCTGTTCAGATCATGCTCCTCTCCAGTGGCTCCACTGCATGAAGGATACGGTGGGGGGTGGTGGGCTGCAGGGAACTGTCCGGCCAGAGGCGGGCGGTGGGGGTATGTGGAGAGGTAAGCATGATCAAACACCCATTGACGGGGGAGAGCATGCTCAGAGCGCGGCAGCTAATAAGCAGGCCAACCAGAAATGATAAATAACACCTGTTTATTCAAGTGATTGGGCTGGAGAGACACCCTTCTTAAGGAGAAGAGAAGGAGCAGCCGGGAGAGGAGAGAGCACATACACACACGCACACCTTCACATGTTTTGTTACTATTGAAAAATAAAAACAATTACTCACCTGATATCACTGACCCTGTCTTCTTCTTCCCACAACAATAACGAACCATATTACAGTTATGTTGGTCATTGCTTTAACTGAGGCAAGAGCGTAATGATGGGGAGAAATTAAATGCGCAGGAGGGCCATGCGCAGTTTTTAGTCTAGGTGGGGAGCGGTGAGAGAGAGAGCTGGCAGGTACCTGTAACTGCTGTGTATTATTAATAATCTATGGAGAAACACAAATAAAAGAAGTTTGTCCCAATGTTCTACATCTGTGTATGCCTGCATTAATCTCGTGGACCCATTTATCCGCGACTGAAGATACAGAAGACAGAAACCCCTTTTACATTATTGGTGGCAGCGGTCTTGGAAAACGTGCGCGTCGTGTGAGTCAAACTTCTCCGGCAGGTGTTAAATGATGGATGGATGTGGCGACACAACAGTGAACATTGATATTGAACTGGACATATTAGCCTTCTGTTTCAGCACAGTTACATTGCTTGGTTATTTTACCATTGACAAAACAAGCCATGAGTAGTACACTGCATCAGCTGACAACAGATGTATTAAATGTGATTCATATTTTTATTAATATTTGAGGGACACAGTAAAATGAAGATTTAATTTTTTTGTGGATACTGTAATGTTACTGACATAAAGATGGACTGTCAATATTTTTTTCAACATGAACGAAGCAGATGCGGCTCGCGATATGCCTGCTATGGGTTTGTCACGTTACACCTCGTTTTGCTGGACACTGTCCACCTATTTTTTTGGGAGATGGTAAAGACGATTTTCTTCATTGGTACACACGATTTGAAATAATTGTTGAAGCTGGGACAGACGCTGATGATGACAGATTAGCAAAATTGTTACCAACATGTCTTGGTGGCACTACTTTTAGCTACTGCGACAGTTTGCCTGCTGACATTAAGTTGGATTATAGACAAGCGAAGGACAAAATGAAACAAGTTTTTGGGAAACAAGTTTATCTGTCTACATTTCAAAACTATGTAAATGCACGCACACGCCTACCTGCCGAGGCTCTTCAGGTTTTTGCTGCAGAAATTAGCCATTTAGTGGATGAAGCTTTTCCCACTTATGAGATTAATGCAAAGAATGGAGAAAAATTCAGACGTTTCATTGCTGGTATTGAGCTACATGAACAAGGTGTTGACACACTGGAGGCTGCACTTAAGCTGGCTCTACAGATTGAACAAGCTCATCAGGCCAGTAAAGTTTTGCTGCCTTCGCAGCCACAACAGTGGATTTCCGCAACAGTAGGCACCTCTGCTTTCACTACTTTACCACAAACTGTGTCTATCTCTCCCCATATTTTAGCAATACCAGCCCTTCCTGCAGTTCAGGCAGCAAGGTCGGGGGATTTTTAGATTAGATTAGATTACATTAGATCCAACTTTATTGTCATCACACATGTACAAGTACAAGGAAACGAAATGTAGTTTAGGTCTAACCAGGAGTGCAATAGCAGAAAGTGCAGGATACAGGTATAAGTTATAAAGTGCAGTTATAGAAAAACTATGGTGATATTTACAAATGGATGTACTATGATCATTATATACAGGTTGTATTAGCTATGAACAGAGATTTACAATAGATAGATAAATGTACAGGTTGCTATTAATAATCAGAAGTGTGCAGATAGATAAACATAATTACAAATGTATATGTACAGTGGGTGTGTACATAATTTACAAATGTACATGTGCAGTAGGTGTGTACAGTTCAAATAAGTGAATGAATCAGTGCAATGAATATATGCAATTTTTAAATGTGCAAATGTTAAGTACTGCATGGATTATGAGGAGTCTGAGTTATGAGGAGAGTGGGGGGTGTATTAGGGGGGCAAAAAGTCAGTGGGGGGGCAGAGTTCAAAAGGGAGACAGCTCTGGGGAAGAAGCTGTTCTTTAGTCTTTTAGAAGGCAGGAGAGAAAACAGTCTGTGAGCAGGGTGAGAGGAATCTTTAAGAGTACTGCGTGCTCAGTGCAGACAGTGTTTCCTCTGGATGTCCTCTATGGCTGGCAGTGTGGTCCCTGTGATGCGTTGGGCAGTTTTCACCACCCGCTGCAGTGCCTTACGCTCCGCAACAGAGCAGCTTCCATACCAGACTGTGACACAGTTTGTCAGGATGCTTGCTATTGTGCAGCGGTAGAAGTTCACCAAGACGGCTGATGACAGCTGGTTCTTCTTAAGTTGCCTTAAGAAAAATAGGCGCTGGTGAGCCTTCTTGACCAGGCTGGAGGTGTTGGTGGTCCAGGAAAGGTCCTTGGAGATGTGGGTCCCCAGGAACTTGAAGGATGAGACAGGCTCGACGGCCATCCCATTGATGTGGATGGGATCATGTGAGCCTGTTCGTCCCTTCCTGAAGTCCACAATGAGCTCCTTGGTCTTGTCGGTGTTAAGGAGCAGATTATTGTTGGTGCACCACGTGGCCAGATGCTGTATTTCCTCCCTGTAGGCAGTCTCATCATTGTTGCTGATTAGACCAATCACTGTGGTGTCATCTGCAAATTTGATGATGGCGTTGGATCTGTTCACAGGCCTACAGTCGATGGTAAAAAGGGAGTAGAGGAAGGGGCTCAGCACACAGCCCTGTGGTACACCAGTGTTGAGTGTGATGGTGGTGGAGCAGATGTGGTCTGATCTAACATTCTGAGGTCTGTTAGTCAGAAAGTCCATAACCCAGTTACAGAGAGATGTGTCTATATCCAGGTCTCTAAGTTTGATCATTAACTTAGAGGGTATGACAGTGTTGAATGCTGAGCTGAAGTCAACAAACAGCATTCGTGCATAAGTGTTTTTATTGTCCAGGTGTGTGAGTACAGAGTGCAGTGCTATGGAGACTGCATCTTCTGTGCTCCTGTTGCCACGGTAGGCAAACTGATGTGGGTCCAGTGTGGATGGCAGAGAGTCTTTCAGATGTGCCCGGACCAACCACTCGAAGCCGAAACACTCCAGCCCAACATGCCTGAATGACTACCGCCCTGTAGCACTCACACCCATCATCATGAAGTGCTTCGAGTGGTAGTCATTCAGGCATGTTGGGCTGGAGTGTTTCGGCACTGGCACAATAGAGGTGGTTTTAAAGCATGTTGGCACAGCTGCTAGGTTAAGGGACAGGTTGAAAATGTCTGTGAATACCCCAGCGAGCTGTTCTGCACATGCTTTGAGGACGCGCTCAGGAATACCGTCTGGTCCAGCAGCCTTACGCACATTGATCCGACTCAGTGCGGTGTAGACTTCTGAGGAGGTGAGTGTAATGGGTGAGTGGTCGGTTGAGGAAGTGATCCTGCTGTAGGGTTCATTATTGTCTCTTTCAAAGCGGGCATAAAAGTCATTAAGCTCGTTCAGGAAGGAGACATTTGTGGCTGTGGGTGTGGAATGGCTGGGTTTGTAGTTGCTGATGGCCTGTATGCCCTGCCACATGCGCCGAGGATCAGAGTTGGAAAAGTGCTCCTCTAGCTTTAGCTTGTAACAGTGCTTGGCCTTTTTGATGCCCCTCTTCAGATTAGCCCTGGAAGTGCTGTAAGCCTGTGCATCCCCTGATCTGAAGGCTGTGTTGCGTGCTTTCAGCAGGAGGCGCACCTCCTTGTTCATCCATAGCTTTTGATTTGGGTATGTGGTGATCTGTTTCTGGGTTGTAACACTGTCTATGGTGATGGTAATATATATCCAAAACAGAGGAAGTGTAGCTGTTAATGTCTGTGTGAGAGCCACATGTGGCCTGGGAAGCAAACATACTCCAGTCTGTGTGTTGAAACCTGTCCTGGAATGTGAAGTCTATCCCCGCTGGCCACAAAACTTTTATAAAACTTCAACAGACGGTGGAAAGGTTGACAGAGAGAATGGATCAACTTCAGTTTGAGGTCAGCAGACAAAGGGAGGCCAACAGACGTGCTTCAGCGGATCGTCAACAGCATAGTCGCACACCAGAAGATTTATGAGGATGCACAGCAGAACGCAACAGGTTTGACGGACATTCATATCCTGATTATGACACATCATATGACTGACGTAGACCTTCATACAGAGACACAAATGAGGATAGAGACATTTATGAAGCCCGCAGACACAGTGTTTATCGAGAACAAAGTCCAAGAAGGCCCCAGGAACATGGAGAGTGCATCACAGCTTGGGACTCTTCGGAACGGTATTCTCGGTTTGAAAGGGGTCGGGACGACAGGTCAGTGGACAGTTCTTTCACCAAAAGGCAAAGTTATCGTTCTCCAAGTGCAGGACACGTACGTTTTCACTCTCCTGCACGTGTTCATCAAAATCAGGGAAACTACCAGTAGTTGACAATAAGGGCCAATTGACAACTATTTTGGACACGTGGTCCACTGATAATGTTAATGAACATAATATGACTACAGAAAATGATAATGTGTTGAAACAAAATGTATCAATTGTCATTGAAGATGCGGTAGTGAATGCATTTGTTGATACGGGAGCTGATGTTTCTATTATAAGTGAAGATTTCAGAATGTCTGTTCCAACTTCGCGTCTGAGACCTTTGGTGAAACAGTTTATCCCTCTCACATCCATTTCTTGTGATATTTTAGATTATGTGGGTATTTTATCTATTAATGTCACTTTGGGGAAACATTCAGTGTCACATGCATTTCAGGTGATCAGAAATTGCTCAAAGGCAGTGGTACTTGGTTGGGACTTTTTGTATACTCACAAAGTAGGGATCAACATGCAGAATAAGTGTTTGGACATAGGTGTAGAGTCCATACCTTTTGAGTCTACTGACCAACATACCCTTAAACTTTTTGACGTGACAGTGGCAACTACTATGACAGTTCCCGCTTTGTCAGAAGCTGTAATCTCAGAAAAGTTAAGGTCACATCATACAGTTTTTTCCAAATGGTTATATGGGAGTGTTTGAGCCTTATCATAATGAAGACTCAAAATTAGGGTTTGCATGGACTGTGACAAAGGCAATTAAAGATACCATATATGTGAACGTAGTAAATCTTTCTACAGACGACGCAAACTTGTATGGGGGGGGGGGGGGGGATGGGCACTCCAATTGGTTCTTTTTATTCCATTTCCGATAGTAATCAGGATGAATTTGTGATAATGGATAAAAGTGTCAATAATGTGAGCATGGTAAATGTGTATTCGTGCTGAAACGTAGCACAAAACTCTGAGTGATTTACTAACCTCATTCTCCAATGTGTTTTCAGTCAACACGCGCAAGACTTCAGTAGAACCAGCTTGGTTACACCCAAAGGACCATAGATGGACCAAAATCAGGACCATAGATGACACTCCAATATCTCAGTGAGCATACAGGACGTCG
This sequence comes from Danio tinwini, assembly GCA_903798205.1. Taxonomy (NCBI): domain Eukaryota; kingdom Metazoa; phylum Chordata; class Actinopteri; order Cypriniformes; family Danionidae; genus Danio; species Danio tinwini. Next base: position 334,974 of record CAIGQZ010032649.1, on the reverse strand, counting down.
CTAGCTCTAAAGCCCAACATTCATCAGGTAGAAAATCTCAAAGCACAAGACATTGTAGAGGATAGTGGTAGTCCGTGGGCGAATCCAGTAGTAATGGTTTGCAAGAAAGATTACACCTACCGATTTTGCATAGACTATCGCAAATTGAATGCTATAACCATTACTGATGCACACCCATTGCCTAGGGTGGATGATAGCCTAGATGCATTATTAGGCTCACAGTATTTTTCTACAATGGATGTCTTCAGGTTATTGACAGGTAGAATTAGAGTCAGATGATAGGAAGAAAACTGCCTTTACCACAGGTGATGGACTATATCACTTTAAGGTGATGCCGATGGGTCTTAAAAATAGTCCGCCTACATTTCAAAGGCTCATGGAATTAGTCCTTAGAGGGTTGCATTGGAAGTGTGTCATTTATTTGGATGACATCATCTGCATGGGTTCAGATCTCATACAAAACCTCACAGACATTTTGAACAGGTTTAGGGAAGCAGGTCTCAAACTTAACCCAACAAAGTGTCAATTTTGCAAGACATATGTACGATATATGGGTCATGTTGTCTCAAAAGAGGGGTTGGCTCTTGACCCAGCTCACTGTCAGAAAGTTAGAGACTGGCCAACTCCGAACTCTGCTACTGAGGTTCGAGAATTTTTAGGCCTGTGTAGTTATTTTTAGGCGATTTGTCAGTGGGTATGCTTTTAAAGCGCAACCAATTACACAAGTTAACCCACAAAGATGTTCGTTTACAACAGATGGTGGAGTGTTCAGAAGCTTTTCAACAATTAAAAGATGCTCTGAGATCTCCTTCTGTTATGGCATTTCCGATTTTTGGCCAGCCGTTTACATTGAGCACAGATGCGTCTAATACCGCTATTGGTTCTGTTTTAATGCAATTTCAACAGGGCAAAGAGCGAGTTGTGGCATACGCTAGTCACATACTTACAGCCACTGAATGAAAATGGTCTACCTATGACAAAGAACTGTATGCAATAGTGTGGTCCATCAGACATTTTCGTCACTATTTGACTAACTGCACTTTCACAATAGTTACAGATCACAAACCTCTTGTTAGTCTGAGGAAATTGAATTTTGATATTGATCCTACAGGACGTAGAGGTCGGTGGGCCATGGAGCTCAATCCATATGATTGGGTGATCATTCACAAAGATGGCAAGAGACATACTAATGCAGATGCCATGTAGCGTATTCCTGTGGTAGCATCTACAATAGGTACAGGGACAGTAGATGACTTACTTCTCATACATCCAACAGCCATTTCTAATAGTGTCAGCATTTTAAGGGGCAGTCAACAATTGGTTTGACCCAATGTGAAACTGAAAAAGGCACTTCTGAGTTGGCCAGCAATGCATTATTCACCTCCTTTAGGAAGAAGAATAAAGACATTACGCACTTTCAGAAAACCGATTCATTGCTTTCGGAGGTGTATAGTTGAGTAGAACATCAGAAGAGACCTAATCTTAGGAAAGTGAAAGGAAAATTGAGGCAACTTTGGTGTCAGTTTCCCCGTCTGGTACTGAAGGATGGCGTGCTTTGTCGTACAGTATATGTGGCACCAGGTAAACTCCAGGCTTATCAGGTAGTCATTTCTGATGCTCTTATTAAAGACACATTACCTTACTTACATGGTGATCCATGTGCAGGAGATTATAGTGCTGAAGCTCAGGGATTATGTTTTTGGCCAGGCATGAGAAACACAATTGCGCAATATTGTGAGTCGTGTGAAGCTTGTAAGTCTCAGAAAAAGCGTGTACCACAGCATAGGGCACCTCTTCAGTCAATTAGTGCTGTAAGACCTTTTCAGTTTGTATGTACTGATTTAACAGAATTGCCAATCACGTCAAAGGGAAACTGATATGTGTTGGTAGTGCAAGATCATTTTACCAAGTATGTTAATGCAAATCCGATGATAAACCAAACAGCCAGTACAATAGCTCAGCTGTTGTGTGAACAATACAGACCTAAACATGGAATACCAGAGGAATTATTTTCCGATCAGGGACGTCAGTATGAATCTGAGATGTTGCAAGACATCTGTAAACGACTTAACATAAAGAAATAATGTTTGGTAATGGTAATGGTATGGTCGAAAGATTCATCCGAACCTTTAAAGATCAGTTAGCCAAGATTCTTTTCAACAATGGAGGTGAATAAGACCAGTATTTACCAGCAGTGGTGTTGTCATTTAATGCTACGCCTCATTCTAGCACTGGTTACTCACCATTTTCTTTACGAATCTAGCCAGTCGTATAGAAACTGCATTTCATGAAGTACGAAACACTGATGTAAATCAGACTGAAACGCGAGTACTATTTCAAAAGGTATGAGAAATTTAACCCTTTTAATGTTGGTGATTTGGTATGGATGAATGATCCAACCACACAAAGAAAAAAACTTGATCCACAATGGACAGGACCATATAAGGTGGTGAAGGTGGACATGAATGGTATCCTTTATACTATTGTAAACCTGAGACATGTAAATGCGGGTTTGAAAGTTGTGCATTACGAATGCTTAAAGCCTTACAGGCCTAATTGGATGGAACCAGCATTCACCTCTACAAAAGTGAATAAGAAAACAGACACAAGAGTGGGGGAGTTTAAATCACCTTAAAATGTCACCTTAAAATGTGAGATGCATTTCTGTACAATTTTTTATGTAAATATTATGTTGGTGGTTGCTTTAACTGACGCAACAGCGTAATGACGTGGAGTAATGAAATGCGCGGGAGAGACATGCACAGTTCTTAGTCTAGGTGGGGAGCAGAGAAAGAGAGCCGGCAGGTGCCTGTAACTGATGTGTATTACTAAAGAACCCCTATTATACATTACATAGGGTCATTTTTTTTGGTTGTAAAGGTCTCCAACAACAGTGTAATATGCATGCAAGGTCAAAAAACATTTTCATGGTCTTATAATATGCATTTATTTTTACCTAATTTTCCCAGCGACTCTAATATGAATCGTTCAGTGATTTATTTGTTCCCAAACCCCTTCTTATCACGAAGCTAATCTGCGCTGATTGGACCAATGACAGCCTGTTGCAGTTGGTCGACACTGACAGCCTTCAGTGCGAGACAGAGTGAAATGCCCAGCACAGCTTATCAACAATATAGAAGTAGTCAGAGTGCATAAACGCTTCATATTAGTGTAAGGCGTGGATTTCGGCAGTGGGTAAATGTAAATACAGACAATGGACTTGAAAGCAAAAACTCCCAAGAACTGGGGAGGAGATCGACTCGAGTCTCCTAGCCTGTCACACTCTACCTCAGTGTTGCCAGATGTAGCTGACTGATTCCAGTCCAAAAACTATCCAAAACCTGCCAAAATGCAAAAAAACCCTGCCCACTCATTTAAAAAAACACCGCTTGCTTTTACTGTCACCATTATTTGAACAGATTTTTTATGGGTCTAACATTAACCCTGTGCTTATAATCCTTTCATTATCACACGGTATGTTTTTACCTGCTTTCTTTTGCGTAATGTGGTTTAATTATCATTTTTTACAATAACATTACTTTAATGGGAGATTACTCCTCATTTATGTGTAGTTAACTGGTGATTTGGGACCTTTAGCCAGGACAGATTACTGTGCATATGTTTAGTTAAATAAAAAGTATAGTATACAGCTATATTTAGCTTGTTTTGACACAATTAAAATTTATGGCTAAGAAATAATTAATTGTTTATGTTTGGTGTGGTCAGAGATGAATTTGGTAAATCCTTCATTTTGAGCTCTGAAAATGATGTGAAATAAAAACTAATTGTAATACTATGAAACCATGACCCATTTGCTCATGAACATTTAGCAAGCTCATACACGACACACAAAAAGTGAAATGAATGAGGTATGTGGAGATAACCCAAAATCGAAATCAAGTAATTTTAGCATGTCAAAGTCATATTTATGTGTATAAAATTTATTTTCCCAACGATAAAATTGTGGCTAGGGAAAAAAGTGGCTAGTAATGTTGGAAAACTACTAGCCACCGTGACTGGTGATCAAAAGAGGGAATGTCAAGCCCTGCTAATGCACTTTATGCCTATTACCACCAACGGAGGATTTGGATGTTAACCCATGCTTATCTCTCACAGTGTCCACAAGGTGAAGTGTGGTGTCCCTCATATGATCTTCCATTTCTCCTGAACTGTGTGACTGTGATTCCCAGCTGTGTATACAGCGAACAGCACTGGCAAGCTCTAACATCAGCTCTATTCCATGAGCATGATCGCCGGCACATAACGTCTGCTTCGCATACAGCCTCTGCGATATATTTATATATTGATTACCTTGAATAAACCTTGTAAAAAGATAACCATCTCTGTCTTCCTTGTCTACCAGCGTGACACCCGGCCCTTACTCTCCCTGATTTTTAGTGTGTGCATGAGTGCATTAAACCAGTGCGGTTAAACACCAGCATATTGCTCTGTAATTAACAATAACACACATTCAGTATTAATCCACACAGTGGCAAAAGCTGAACTATTCTGAACCTTGACCGCCGCACGTGTGTAAGAACAGCTGACGGTAGCCATAGCAATGATAAACGACAGAATTACAAGCTCACAAACACATTTAAATCCGCAAAGAAAGTGGCTCGCATCTCGTTTTTAGCGTGGTTTTAGTCGCGATGTGTATAAGTGCTTTATGTTCTCAGGTCTTACCTGTACTCTGCTTTGCCCAACTATCACCAACCCTCATTACAAAATGGAGGAAGATAGAAACTAATCCTTAAGCTGTGTCTTCCTGTGGAGCTCTATCAAAGTTTCATACATCAGTAGTCTTTTCTGATCCTTCCTTTTTTGCAAAAATAAACCTCAACCACTGACTCTTCACAGCTTCATCTTTGGGTAGAGAATAAAACACGAACTTTCCCTCAAACTTCCAATAATATCCAGCAAAGCACAGCGTCTTCATGACTCATGACTTCAGGATCTGTTTATCTTCCTCTGTCTTTGCTGCTGTGTTAGTGGGCGGGGCCGCAGGTTTAAATTTTGCGGGTCTGCGCACGCAACCATTATGTTTCGTATCCACGTCACGCCGAAACGGCTAAAAACTCATTATCAAGATGATTCATTCCAACCACTATGAGTCGACTCTTTTATAGATGAATCAAAGTTTTAAACACTTTCAGATTTAAGCTTTAGCTGGACATTTCACTTCACTTAGAGCTGTGTTACACACTACTTAGAAGGTCATTTTCAAAAACCCATAATAGGGGCTCTTTAATAATCTATAGAGAAACACAAATAAAAGAAGTTTGTCCCAATGTTCTACATCTGTGTATGCCTGCATTAATCTCGTGGACCCATTTACCCGCGACTGAAGATACAGAATGAGAGAAACCCCTCTTACAGTAATCTTCATAAACTAGTCCATGTACAGTGTGCGATAGCCTTGAAAAGGCCACGCAGTGCAGCACGCAGGCGCACAATGAGGAAAAATAGACTGACTGCATCAAAACTGCGTTCATATTGCGCAATGACAAGAAATAATATAGATCGCGCAACCAAACACATGAAACCAAAAGTAACGACTGTGGTTTAAAAAATGTAAGGAGTAAAAGTAAAAAGTTGTCAAAAAATAAGTAGTGGAGTAAAGTACTGATACCAGAAAAATCTACTTAAGTACAGTAACGAAGTATTTGTTCTTCATTACTTCCCATCTCTGGTTCACAGATAGCCACTTTGTACTCGTTTCAATCAGATTTTCTCTCCAATAAAGTTCTGGCAGTGTCAGAAGATTTCAGACACTTTCCTGCAGTGTGAAAACAGCTGTGTTGAGCGTCATTCCAAGAACCAATAGGAGCTCCAAATTTGATAATGCAATTCTTGCATCAATTCAAATGGCCGCGGGGAAATATCAAAACTTTTTTTTTTTCCCTGGTTTTATAATTGAGACATGCTGTGTGCAAAATTGCTGCTACAGTTTGTTTGCATTTGCTGTGAGGAATCATTTCAAAACGCGGGATAGTGAAAGTGTTACGGGTGGATAACATCAAACTCCGAGAGCATTTTCTTCCGTGTTTGGTGCATCTTCATTGTCGTTCAGTCTGTCTTTATGACAGCTGAGATCATACAGTGTGACATGAGAGCCATGTTCGTGCAGTCTGACATAATACAAACGTTCAGGATTATAAAAAAATCTCACAGTGTGAGCCGGCCTTAAGAGGTTTAAACAAAGTGAGGGTCAATAACACGGCAAGGTAAGGCAAGGCAAGGAAAACACTTCGTAATGTTCACTCACAGTTCAACAAGACTTAGCCAAGTCTTTGTGTTTGTGTGCTGTGTATATAGTCCTGAAATCAGTCCATGAGCAGCTTTAGCTGTGTTTGCAATCAGTAAGGATCAGGAACCGGTGTGAGTGTGTGTTGTGCATGTTGTGACTGGAATTGTTGTGCATAAAATGGCTTTTTTTGTAGTTCTATTTGATCTGTGTTTACCAGTGATCTGCACAGCCGTCTTGGTGAACTTCTACCGCTGCACAATAGAAAGCATCCTGACGAACTGTGTTCAGGGAGCAAGGGAGCATTTTGTAGACCAAAAGGCATCCTATTTGTCTCATACAACCCCATTGGTGTGCTGAAAGCAGTTTTATGCTTATCATGTTTGGCCACCTCCACTTGCCAATATCCAACAACAAGAATTTATCTTTCTGTAGTCCACACAGATCCTCATGGAACCGTCCTTTTTTGATACCACATCAATAGGTGACGCATAAGGGCTTTTGCTTGGGCATATAACTCCAGCCTCTTCCATTTGCAAAATGACTTTCCATATTCTTGGTACTGTGAGAGAGTTATATTCCGATAAGGGAGGTGAAATGTTTTTGGGTTTACCAGAGGAATCTCGTGCACAATAGTAGTATGACCATAATCCATGGAATGTTTGGAAAAGACATCAGAATGTTTGGAAACCTCCTGGTTTCACCATAAAAATGTCTCACTACCGTCGCAAAGCATGAATATTGTGGCATCCCTTCTGCCTCAAGGAGATACTGCACATAATGTCTTCAATTAGCATCTTGCATTCAGGACCACCACTGAACACTTGAACATTTCATACCCGATGTGTTTGTGTAAAACTAGGTGGTGGCATGGTCATTGCAGAGGCATGTTGGTTGGTGCCTTGTTGATAGGAGATACGTGAAGGTGCAGTCAGAGGCTGTTGCACTACACAGGTTTGTTGGGTATGCAGGCATTGTCGTAGAAGCATACATAGGAGTGGAAGAAGATGAAACAACAGCATAGTTTGAATGCAGAGTCAGCTTTGGATCATGAGAAGCTTGATGTGCTTGAATAGGATCCAATTTGTGAGGAAACATGGTTCCAGAAAAGACAGGCAGTGCAAGGGGCAGAACTGAGTTAGAATGTGATAAGTACATGGTATTTGGAACACCATAATAGAAGGAATGAGGCACCTGGATGGGTTTTGGATGGCCAGTTAGGTTTGTGTAAGGCGAAATGACTGTTGCAACAGGAGATTGTAGGCAACAAGACAACTCATATGTGTCAGATGCCTGTACCAAACCTGAAACGTGGGCTTAGAAATTCTTAGAAATTCAGATCAATTGTCTTTTTTTTTTCAAGAAAAAAGCTTACCTTAGTTGATGTAAAAATCAAGGATCCAGGTGAAGGCACCAAAAATATAACCCTCTTCGTTGGTGTGCTTCCCTAAAATGTCTCTGCTTTGTGTATGTATTATAGGGTGAATAAGAAGGACACCAAGAACGCGGTTGAGCCAAACAGAGTAGCTTTCCCTTTAATGGACTCATCTCTTCATTTTGTTACTCTCACAACAGAAATGGCACTGCAACAACTTTCCCACAAGGAAACACAACTGAGTACATCACAAAATAACTTCAAAGATTACAATGTGTAACAAATTATCATAAATAAATAATGTAAATGTGTCTGCAGCTAAATAACTAGTACACTAGCTGTTCACAAACTAAGTTAAACACTGAAAAGATAAACTACAACATATGACAGGCAATTATAAATGTTAAATATAATCAGGACATAAAGAACCAACCAAATAAAATGCACAATCAAACTTAAAACAACATAAAATATGCTCTGCCGCATTCAAAATTTCAGTCAAGTCAATCTATCAAAAATAAACACATCTACACATTAGTTAATGCCCTAACCATAACATATCTTTTAAAATAACGGATGGCAAACATTATTGATAAAATTAAACAGATTCTGTGTAGAGCTGGAACCCAACCCTCCTTACCTTTCCTACAATGAAAAACAACTGAGCCATTCAACAGGGTTGTTGCTAGATCGGATACATTTGCAGCTGGAGGTTAACGAGAATTATTTAAGTTATTTATGAAATTTCCAATTTATTATATTTTAATATTGTCTACCCCCACCCCAACCCTAAACCCAACCGTCACAGAAGCGTAAAAACAGTTAAATTACAGTAGTTGTACTGAGTATTATTTATCGTATCTATTAAATTACCCAATAAATTGTATTTTTTAACCCCTATCCCCACCCCAACCCTAAACCCAACCGTCACAGTACTGTAAAAATAATAATTATTGTTATACAGTGTCATAAAAAAATGCAGCTATATTAATGTGCATATCACACTTCCGGCTAGCCGCGTATCTGATCTAGAATTTACCATTCAACAGCCCTTCTCCCTATCACAACACACAGCTTCCCCGGAGGAAAAGAAGAGATATAACTTCTTCCTTTTATATATATATATATATATATATATATATATATATATATATATATGTGTGTGTGTGTGTGTGTGTGTGTGTGTGTGTGTGTGTGTGTGTGTGTGTGTGTGTGTGTGTGTGTGTGTGTGACAATACAAAATCAATGAAAAGTCTAGTATTTATTAGATTCTAAGTTATTACCTCTGCTAAGATGCTAACGGACATTTTCCAAAGACACAGCCATCTCTATAAAATACATATTCAACAGAAATATGTCAATTACCAGTAAGAAAAGTGTCAGGAACAGTTGTATGTAACATTTGTGTAATTTTAGCGATTAAACTTACCTGAAATTAGTGAAAACTGCCGCATGAGAGAAGTTTTGATGACAGTCAGGTGGAGTGTTGTTGCTCCTATTCCATGACAACGCTCTCTGCTGCAGTGTTTAAGTGAGGCTCGGTAATGGACACTTTAAAGTAACGCAGCATTTACATAAACATTTAAACAATTCATAAACAATTTAAATAATGATATTTAAATCTTGATTTTTAAACTTATTTTTTTGTTTTAATAATAACCTGTTATATTTAAAACGTCTTGCAGTTTTTTATACTAAACTTTGCTTTTATTAATAATTATATTTTATTCAGTGCCACATTTATTTTAAAAGTAAAAAGTGTTAAACAAAAGTATTTATATCAGGTACAGTAGCCTACAACATTAAAAACACCACCGGGTTTAAACAATCAGATTGATTTCTATGTGGGACATTAATTTGACTTCATTAAAACATTTAAAATGCCTGTTGCAATAGTCTAAAATGTCTGAGGATTGTTTTGCAACCATTATAATAATAAGAAACACATAATTAATGTGTTTCCAAATATCAAAACAATTGCAGTTGCAGGTTCACAAGCTTAGTCAGCTCATCCAAACTGGTGCACCAGCTCAACCAGGTCTTCACCAGCTCATCCAAGCTGATCCACCAGTTTAGCCAGGTCTCCAGCAGCTTATCCAAGCTGGTGGACCAGCTCATCCAAACTGGTTCACCAGCTCAGCCAGCTAATCCAAGCTGGTCCACCAGCTCAGGCAGGTCTCCACCAGCTCATCCAAGCTGGTCCACCAGCTAATCCAAGCTGGTCCACCAGCTCAGGCAGGTCTCCACCAGCTCATCCAAGCT
>CAIGQZ010032649.1:292042-313309 GCA_903798205.1 Danio tinwini | reverse complement strand
GAAAAATATAAATCTGTAAACATTTTTTGTATTTTAAATAAGGAAAATAAACATGCATTATGGATGTGACAAAAAAGAATGCGAGTTTACAGTATACAACATACTTTGTAGAAACTCTGTGAATGAAATCGCACAACCCAATTTTTTTTACAAACCACTTTATAAGCTTTAGGCAGTGCTGTTTCATGAAGTATATTCTCACCCAGGTAGTATGTATTTTGGTATTTAATGCATTTAAGCATATTTCAAAACTGGAGCTGATACTCTCTCTATGCGTAGTGTGTCTCTATTGCTATCAAAAAAAAAATTACGACAAGAGCTCTGTAAGAGAATTTTGTTATTGATTTTTATTTTGGCTTCCAGTGAATTTTGAACACATTATGAAATGTTTATAAAAATATCGACGTTCCATGTCCTCTACTTTTCTGTAAAGCAATGCATTGTCATCCTTCCTAAGTAACCTCAAAATAAGTCAACTCATGTATTGGTAGGTGACTGCTGAATGTGCATAATGATAAAGAGATGCTGTTCCGTGAGTGAATTCTGTACATGCTATAGGAGCTGGAATGGACAGTTAAAGAAACATACAGTAACAATGTCTTTGTGAATTTTAACTTTGCCTTAAACAAGCATAAACTGTTTGGTCTTAAAGGGGCAATTCTGTTATTTAATGTTAAACAAAGAATTAGAGAGATCTGTTCATTACTCTTCACCAAACAACTAATAGGAATCAATAATTTTATTAAATCATACAGTGAAAAATATATAATCAGATAGTTTTTTTTATTTTATGTATATTAGAATATTATTTTTATTAGGCTAAATTTATTTTGTCATTCTTCAATTTTATCTTTTGTATTGTTTGTAAATGTCTTTTTTTCTGTTTTACTGATATCCATGTGTTCCTTTAACTGTTTGTTGTTTAAAATCCTCTGAATGAACATGCTTAAATGGATAGTTACCCCCAAAATGAAAATTCTCACAATTTACTATTCTCTCTGTTTATTGTATTTCAAATGCTGTTAGGCATTATTAAGAGGTATAACTACAGAAAAAGGCTTCAATGCTTGAATTGGATTATTGCATTCATAATTTTCATTTAAAAGATGACTATATAGATCGATATATAGATGTATATAGATATGTATGTATTTATGTATGTATGTGTGTAAATAAAGTATAGTATTTACCATATAAGTATATACTATATAAGTATAAAAGTATTATATAATATAAGGTAAAATATTATCTACTGTCATCCAGCTAAAGATAAAATAAATCAGTTATTAAAACTATTATGTCTAAATGTGTTGAGAAAAAAAATCTTTCTGTTAAACAGAAATTGAAGAGAAATGTACAGGGTGGCTAATAATTCACGATGGCAAATAACTCTGACTTTAACTGTGTAGGTATACATTTTATTTTTATGGTTTAAATATATTTTTCATGTAACATGTTTGATGTGTTTGTGTTTTAGAAGCAATTGATGATGCCAAGAAAGCCCAAGAGCTGCAGCCAGGACTAGCACTTCCTTTTCTAAGAATAGGGTACGTTGACAGTAATGTTTATTTTTTCCCCATTTAAAAAAACACATATCAGTTTATTCCCTCAAATTGATAGTTCACCTAAAATTAAAATATCCTGTTAATTTATTCAACCACAGGTTGTACAATATTTTTCTGTCAATAGAACATTAAAGGTCCATGAACCCCCTCTGTTTCAGCAGTGTTTTCACTTCTCTAGTTTGTCAGGAAAGTGAGTGAGTCCAGCTTTGTTTAGGTGGGAGTATAGAGTGGTGAAAGAGGCATTAGGGCTGGGCGATTAAATCGGTATCGATATTTATTGACTGAACACCATTGTCAATAGCGATTATATAAAAAAAAAAAAAAAAAGATTTGGTATGCAAGTCCGGTATGAAGCGCTATAGTTTTATTAAAATGTGGCTGCTGAGCACATGCTTTGGAAGCAGTGCCAATAAGCTTAGGGTGTAAGTTTGTTATTTCCAATGGAGGCCCACCTTTGGGCAAGCGGCACGCGGAACTTTTCTAAATGCCCTGAGTGCATCGCAATTCTTGTAAGTAGAACTAACCAATCTGCTTCACACTTCAGTGTTTTCCCTACCATAATATTAGGGGGGCACCCCGCCCTTCCAAGAGCTTTCCCTACCCTCCTTGAAGTCAAGTTAATTGTATTTTATATATAGCACCAGATCACAACTTCTTTTAATAAACAAGCTAAATAGCCGTATGTAATGTCTTATTTACACAACGGCATGTGATTTCTGTCTCTACATGGTCGCGCGATTACAAATTTCTCACGCATAATGGAGTTCACACAACCACTCTCTGCTGTATGGGAATGAGAGTGCGCGCCACATCTGACAGGACCGAAGACGTACGTGCGCTTCTGTATATTACGCATAGCCTACAGCAGCTACAACACAGGTAAATTATGTGTGGGGGTAGGGGTGGGCTTTATGGAAAAAATATCATATCAGGAAATCACGATTTTTATCCCAATTCTTTTTCAAGTTGTTTTTTTAAGACTATTTTGCAAATTACAAAGGTACAATACAATCAAACTAATGTCCCCATATAAAAATATACTCTTACCATGTATGTTTAAGAATATTTTAAAAGGGCTCTGAACCGGTTCAAGGAATGGAAACGAAAAACGGAAACAAATGACATTTTGCAGGAACAGAAAAAAAAATGAAAACAAGATAAACTTTAATCTTTCTAAACAGAAACGTTTACAGTTAACCGGTTAACAATGTTATTTTATCATTCTCTTTATTATATGAATTTGGGAGACAAAAAGCATTCATTTAAATCATGTGTACAAATGCAACGCATATAACGTGAAATGACCGCGAAGCAGATGCAGAAGCAAGAGTTGTTTCTGATGCGACGAGCTTGTCTTAAAGGTTACCTAGAACCTGCTCTTTCATGTGCAAAGGTATGTTTTGGTTTAAGTTATTGCTATTAAAACTTATATTTATACAAAAATTATTGATTGTCGATTGTTTTTAGATGGATCTCCATACAGAAAATTCAGTTGTTAATATTTCTCTTATGACAAATCATCTGATAAATCGATATGTAATGTTGAAGGATGAGGGGCAGATCATAAACATGATAGATAAAGTTTTAAATGATATAATGTATTATCAAATCACCCAAGCATTTTCCATTGGGAGAATTACAGTAATTAATAGCTTAGTCCTTATAAACAATCCATTAATAAAATACATAATTTACAAGGCTACTGAAGAATTAACCGAATATGCAATATGATCTGCATACTGGTCACAGTGAAATGAGGTAAGCGCTGATTTTTATATAAACTATAAATGTCTGGCCATGATGCGTATTCATGCCAGTCTATAATAAGATAATATAGCTTGACACACTTTAATATTTTAGAAGTATGTAAGTATGTAAATTTTGCACAACCAATGTTTGGTCTTATTAACCGGCTACCCATAATTAAACGTCATGTAGCCTACTTTTTGATTGCTTGTTCTGCGAATTAACGGCAGCACCAGCGGACATAAACGAGATCTGTGCATAACATGGTTTTATGTGTCCCCAATATGCAAAGTCAAGAGTGCACGACGACTTAAGGTAATGTAAACTGCACACACTTGATTATGCAATGTGAAATCAGAGACGCGTCTTACAGCACAAAGCATAACTTATTAAATGTCCATGCTTGGTCTGTCATCAATAAGGTCTATCGGTTTTAAAGGGTTACCGACAATAAATTGATCATTAAGTAATCTTTAGCGTCCCTAGTTAAATCAATTGTTGAAGTAATGGCAATGTTATTAAAGGCACAAACAACCTATAATCAATCCAATACAAGGCTATAGACTATCTTTTTGCCTTGGTGCGCCTTTTTTCTTAGGTGCACCAGGCATTGCAATGAATGTATACAATTTTATATTTATATTAAAGATAAATAAGGCAAGAATATAAGAATGATACTTTTTTTTTTTTACACCAACAAAAATATCTTGTGGTATGCACCTTTGTAATTGTAGCATTCAACATGCAGTAAAGTGCCATCAAAAATACCTAAACCGCACAATCTTTTGTATTTACTAGTAAATTAAGGTTTTATACTCGGCCTATGCCTAAATCCAACAAGCACTAAATAATTGATATATTTATAAATTACTCTGATTAAACTAAATAACTATATATTACGCTAAATTGCTAATATAGGCTATATAATTTTAGTCTCTGATTTAAAACAAAAGTGATTAGCAGTGCCGCACCACTGACATCGGAAATCGCAGTGAGCATTTTTTCCGAAGTTATGCCTTTCTTTTTTTACTCTTAATTACTGTGCGTTTAATGTTAAATAAATAAATAATTAATAGGCATTTGTGGGAGATATATAAGATATACGGAAACAAAATAAAATCAAAAAGTGGCTAGTTTGTAATTTGTTTTAATATTAATAAAAAAACATGCTTAGACTATTTAAGCTTAACGGCTATACACTGCCAATAGGCCATTAATAAATCTTATTTTACTGTGAACTAGGTTATAATGTATATTTTACAATAAAAACTAAATATAGCATGTCTCGCTGTCATTTAAAACATGTAATTCATAACACATCAGAACTGTAGACCTGCAGTGTAAACTGTATACGGGGGGTGTTGGTCAATAGCCAGCACATAACGCTATTGAACTAATATCTCAGAGGGAGATTGTTAGCCTAATTTAAGAGATTTAAAAAATAATAGACTATTTAAAAAAGAAGCAACACACAAATCGGCAACAAATAAAACTAGTCGCCCCTATCTAACGTCTCATCCAACCACATCCAACTCTCCCAGAAGCTCCGTGAGTCTCCTGCAAAGTTATACCACCCTCATGATCCCCCAAAATAAGTTAAAATACTCTGAAATCATGGTGACGAGAGTGAATGAGCAAGAGTATGGATCGCGAGAGGCACAGTAATAGCTTTAGGTTAAATGAATAGCAGTAAAGATATCACGAGTGCAAATCCCCCCCATCTCTCTCATGAGTGATCTGCTGTCAATAGTTGGAGACGAGCTAAATATTTGAAGGGTTCTGCATGCATTAAGGCCTTTTTACATATAACAGCTGAAAGTTATGTTTTAATAATATTGCAAATGCACTAAAAGCTGGCTGGAATTATTAAATAAAACTTTATTTTTTAACATGAATAATTAATAATATAAATTATTGTAATACACTCATTGCTATAAACAGTAGTTTATAGACCTCTTTCCTTTTAGTAAAGGAGTATTAGATTTATAGGTGTGCATTTTACCTTCTTATGCATCAAATGTGCACTCCAAACTTTTTTTTTGATTGAGACATGTTGAATTCTTCTTTCATCATTTGCAATGTTTCCAAATTGCATTGTAATTTTTTATAACAATTTTTATATATGTGTTTTATTATTTTCTGTGGCAGTTCATTCCTCTGTGGCAAGCCCTAATAAATAAGGGATTAAGCCAGAGTAAAATTAATGGATGAATTATTTTCTGTAAAGCTGCTTCTGGCCATGACACGTTCACACCTAAATTGTTATAAGACATGTTTAAGGTATTATATGCAGCATCCTTTTTTATTCTTTTAGGTAAGGCAAGATCTTCTCTTACGGTTTATACTTAGAGGGAAAATGTGCTTAATCCATTATAAAGAGTGAAGCATTAGAGTCAGTAGATCACCATGACAAGGAATCGGTACTCAGTATCAGCTGCAAAAATCCTGATCGGAGCATCCCTAACTTTAACCTAACTTGGCTGTCAGAGCAGCAATACTCCCTCTGGCTATACAAGACTGATCTTAGTAAGTCAGTAAATACACGCTTAGGAAAAAAGTATACTAAAGGTCAAGTATAAAAGTATACTTTATTTAGTAAGTATACTAATATCAATGTATTATAGTGAACTTGAAATATTCTTTCAGAAGCCCATTTAGATACACTGCAGTGACAAAAGCTGCACACTTTGTGGATAAAAAAGATATAATTTTTTATTTTTTTTATTTTAGCTTGTACGAATGTACAGTTCAAATAATTAAGTTGTTTACTGCTGTCATTAAAAGAAACAGATTAACACCATGACGACTTGTGTCGGTGTCAGTCTGAACAGCCGCGCCGCGCTGCACATCCCCCCCTACACTGTAAACCTAGGGGAAACACTGCACTGCATGGAATATACATTTTAGTAATAATGGCAGACTAATTACCTCAGACAAACACAGCACACCCAAGCACTGCTTTTTATCAAGGTGGGACATACATGACTGTCAACATCTCAAAACATGTGTTTTGGTGTTTGGTGACTCTTAAAAAAAGATTTTTAGTTCAATCTGTGGTCAGTGAATGGTGATAGTTTTTATTTATTTATATCCAAATCAATAGCCATTGCTCCTGATGACGCATGGTCTTGTGAAGGAAAACAATCATTCTGTGTTTAAATCATAGAGACATTAAAACTTTTTAAATGTTATAACATATAATATTATTACTACATTCGCGTATGTGCCAAGATGTGTTTGACCAGGCAGTGGATTAAAGCTAATAATATTGTAAATAATATTTGTTTTAGAGGCTTCTGTCTAAGATCATGAAAGTGTGAGTCTAATTTCTTGGTATGAGTTTGAAAAGTTATTTTGTTGTGAATGCTTAGATCAGGGACCTTTGTTTCTACATTCTGCACTTAGAAATGGCATGGCTGCCTTTTCTTTTATTAACTTTGTACATGTTTTATAAACTGTCTCTAAATGGCTGCATGGTGGCTCAGTGGTTAACACTGTCACCTCAAAGCAAGAAGGTTGCTTGGTTTGAACCAGAGCTGGTTGCATGTTCTCCCCGTGATCACATGGGTTTCCTCCAGGTGGTCTGGTTTTTCCCACAGTTCAAAGAGATGCGCTATAGGTGAATTTGATTAACTATATTGACCTGGGTGTATGACTGTGGGTGGGTGTGGGTGTGTGTGCGTGTTTCCCAGTGATGGGTTGTGGTTGGAAGGACATCTGCTGTGGAAAACATATTCCAAAGTAGTTGGCAGTTCATTTCGATGTGGCGACCTCTGATAAATCACAGACTAAGCTGAAAAATTTATTAAAATAATGTCTGAATGTTTGTATCTCAAAGAATATGTTGATCGTATAAATATATTAATATATCAGGGTATAAATCAGGAGTATTACCCTATATCAACTCAAAATTTGGTTTAGAAAATCAGTTCAACTATTACTCCAAATATTCTTAAATGTTACTTTATATTTACTAATTTGGCCATGTACAGTCAGGTCCATAAATATTGGCACATTGTCACAGCTCTAACTTTTTTGTCTCTATATGCACAATGTATTGATGAAATTAAATGAGCAAGATGTGCTCCAACTGCAGACTGTCAGCTTTAATTTGAGGGTATTTACCTCAATTGGTGGTTAGGTGAACCAAATCAGCTGAACGGTGTAGGAATAACAACACTTTGCAAATGTGCCTCCCACTTGTTAAGGGACCAGAAGTAATGGGACAGAATAATAATCATAAATTCACTTTTTATTGCATGGCTGCAAATCCTTTGCAGTCAGCAACAACCTAAAGTCTGGAACCCATAGACGTCACCAGATGCTGGGTTTCATCCTTGATCATCCTTACTGCAACTGTCGTTAGTTCCTGCTTGTTCTTGGGGCATTTTCCCTTCAGTTTTGTCTTCAGCAAGTGAAATGTAGGCTTAATCGGGTTCCGAGGTTAGGTGATTGACTTGGCCATTGCATAAAATTCCAGTTCTTTCCCTTCAAAAACTCTTTGATTGCTTTTGAAGTATGCAATGTGAAGCACCGTCCAGTGTGTTCTGAAGCATTAATTCATAAATAATACTCCATTTCCTTCTTAAAAGATGGAATTTTGCTATTTTGCCGGAGAACTTGCACTTGTAAATATAAAATTTTGCATATGGAAAAAAAAAGATTAATCATGTAAACATGAAACTGCTTTTATCCAAAAACATCAAACAATATATACTTCTAAATGAAAAAGTGACAATTAATATTTTGTACAATATAATTGCAGACATCTTGCTTAACAACAGGACAATGCCAAAACAAAAGTATTACGGTTTCAGGGCAACTGGCACTCAAAGAGCAATTAAAGTCAATGGTCAGATTTAAATTTAATCATATAATTTTTGGCTGTGTAAATTCTGTGCATATTTTTAAATGATACTTCCTTTACCTTGTTTGTAATTAAATATTGATTAGCAATTAACCATACCTTTTTCCAACCAATATTGTCTGTCAAGCGAATCCACTATGAAATAACATGAGGCAACAACACAATGTCTTGTTGAAAAAAAGGTCTTACTGCACTGTTGTGTGATTTAACAGAAAAACATATACTACCTTATATTAGGCAGAGACATCTGATGGATGTTCTTGTCTGAAGCTTAAATAACATACAGACTTCAAGATGAATATCCCCAAAAACTTTGCTATAATTTTGTAATGTGCCAGAAATTCACCATAGGTCAAAAGAAAATCCTTTAAATTAAATAACTGACCCATTATTGTGATGTCTTCATTATTAATAAAGGAATACCAGAAAAATTGTTGTAGAAAAAAGACCAAAATCAATTTTATTTAAATTAGCAAGGATGAATTGATATTCTACAGAATCAAATGCTGAACAAAAGTGTAAAAAAATATAAAATACATTAATCATGTAAAAATCATTAATCAACTCTTAATATTCCAAAATAATCAAACCCTAGTATTATATTGTTTGTTATTATTCATAAATCCTGATTGTGATTCATCAATTACAGAATACCTTTTTTTTTATCTTCTAGCTAAAATTAGGGCCAGCAATTTAGTCATTATTTAATTAACATTTTACATCAGTATTAGATTTTTTTGTTTAACATTTGTTAACTTAAAAGATTTGATCTTGTTGAATGATGAGAAAATATTCTATAAATTTAAGTCATTACAAAATTACATAGTTCTATTTATTTTTATATAATGAAATTGTATTTAAATAATGACTTTAAAAAAAAAAATAACAACAGGAAAGTATGGTTTGGTAGTGGTAAATTAAAAATTGTGGATAGAGAATTTACAAAGAAAACAAATTAAATTCATAACAAAACAAAACAAGAGTTTGTTTTAGTGGTTTTCGATTTATAATAACCAAAATTATATGTCCTTTTTGTAGCCTTTTTTTCATTGACAATAATGATTGATATTTTGTGTACTGTATAAAATATTGTTTACATGTCAACTCTGTATTAGCATTAAACAAACTTTACAGTCCATGGTTTTGAAAAATGGAGGTAATCGATTAAATTATGTGAAAGCACATTTTGCCAATGACGCAGCAAGTTGATGACAGCTGATATGAAACAGATTTCCTTTGACTCAAAAGACATTTTATTTTGGACAGGTTAAAGGTTCAAGTACTTTTTTTGAAGATTTTAACAGATTTGTGTGTGTTGAGCATCAGTTAAGACAACGTTAGCACCTGTTAGCTTTAATTTTGGAGAAAACTGGATAAGTTGGAGCTTTTGTCAGTGAATTTCATCTTCCGGGTTTAAAATAATTTTTGGGGTGGGATCAAAATCGGTGACGTAGCACGAATCTGCTTGTGGAATTACAGAATTACAAATCTGGTTTTAATTTAGAATATGCTTTAGATATATGCAGGTGACGGAGTTTTGTGCATTATAAACTGGTTAGAAAATATATCCGTGCCTGAATGTCCTGTTCATTTTAATTAAAAAGTCTTGATTTTTTTTTTCTTCATGCTGTTTCTTTTTGGCATTAACTATTCTCTACATTTCTTCTTTTAAATTTGTCGTTTCATTTATTAATTAGCTAATATATTTTCTATTACTTCTATATTTTGTTTTAATAATATTTATTGGGCTAAATTAAATATATTTAGTTAACAATGCATTTGTAAAATTAATGTGCTTCATTAAATTATATATAGCCATCATGCTTTGGCTGCCATATGCATTTGTCAAACATCTATAGGTAAGTATAGTGTTATTACTAGGC
The DNA here is from genome assembly GCA_903798205.1 of Danio tinwini. Lineage (NCBI taxonomy): Eukaryota > Metazoa > Chordata > Actinopteri > Cypriniformes > Danionidae > Danio > Danio tinwini. The sequence goes on along the minus strand of CAIGQZ010032649.1, from coordinate 303,248 downwards.
TATTTAACATTAGGGATGCAACAGTTCAATCTGCTCATGGTTCGGTATGTATCACGGTTAGGCTTCACACATATGACTGTAAATTTGCATGTTCTCTCTTTAATTAGATAAAAGTAGAGCATTTTGAAAATTGGATATTGAAATAAAATCCTTAAAATAGAAAAAAGCCTTTTTCTGTTTTACATCTTAACTCAACTGTCTCAATCACTTATGCAAATAATAATAATGTCAGCACATCTTAATAATTGAGCACTTTTAAAGTATTGACTGCCTCTGTTTACATTATGCTTGCATTACCAAGGCATTAACAAATTTTTATTAAAAATCAAAGTGAATAAAACTTAAGCGCTTTTAAGTGCTGAGATAAGAAATGGAAACACAACAAAGTGGTAAATGTATTTTTTTTAAATCATGAGGAACACATTAAGTAATGTTTGTTGTATTGCAATGCTATACAAGTCAAAGTAAATTTAGAAATTACACTTTCTTTTTTTATTAGTGTTTTTTCCATACTGTCCCAACTTTTTCTGATTTGGGGTTGTAGTCTTCTGATGGGCTAAGCAAATAATCTGATCATGTGTAACATTCTAGGTGATGATATCTGTCCTGTATAGTGACATTTACTGTATGCCATTTCACAATATTATAACTATAAATGACAGGCCTAATGTTTTTTTTTTGTCATTTTTTTTTGAAGAATTGCGGAGTATCACCTTCATAACTTTGTTACTGCTCATCAGGCCCTCACAGCAGGAAGAGAGCTTGACGGTGAGTTCATGTTTTTTTTCCAAGTATAGTGTAAAGGTAATGTAATTATGTTATTTGATGTAAATGTTATACTGGCTGATATATAACGCTATATAATGTGGCTAAGATAAAGTGTCAAATTGTGTGTATAAATTGTATATTTGTCTGAGCCACAATGACCAAAGTCACAATAAAAAAGTAAAATATTAAATTTTACATTAATATTAAAATATTAAATAAATATTTTCACACAATCTGGCCCATGTTGTAATTAGGAGGCCATCTAAAAGCACGAGTGGTTTCACTTTTTCTTGAAAGCTCTATCGTCTATATTTTAAACAACTTTTTGTAATTTGTAACTTTTCAGAGACTGTAAGGCTCTGTATGTGTTCATATGTTTCAGCTATATTCAAATCATGTTCATAGAAAAGTCAGTAATTAACATTTATACATAAGTATGTATGCATATAAAGCAGATTAAGAAGTGCTTCTCATATGATATGTGAACTTCAAATGAGAATGACCTCGACTGCAGCTTTGTCATACACCATGCCTATCAAAAGGGTGCCATTTGGCAGAAGAGTACTGTGCCATTTAGTGAAAGCAAGGCTTTATTAGCATTCAGACTAACAAAGAAGTCTATCTGGGAAGAGATATTCTGAACTGTCCTCACTAGTTAAGCATGCAAACTCCAAAGTGGGCGATATGTGTATTCACGGTTGAATGTTAAACCTAAAGTGAGGGGTGAAAGAACAATTGCATTAAAGTGCAATGCTGAACTAGAGGAAAAAGGTTATTTTCAATTAAAAAAATTATCTGGGAGAAAGATTGATGGCATGGGAAAAAAGAACCAGTCATCAGTGATGGTTGTTTCAAAAATTTGTAGACTTTTTAAGAAAGGATTTAGGCAGAGGTTAAAGACACTCCCAATAATTAAATAGCTAAAATGTACATTTGGTAATACTGGAAAAATGTAATAATAAAATTATCATCAAAGTTAGGTGTGTAGACCAGCTGTCAAAATTTGATTAATGGCTTCTGGTCTAAGCCCTGCCCCTTTAAGCCAACTTTATAATTTCAGTAATTAGATTCTTATCAATTACATATATTATAATTCCAGTTATAAGATTGAAATCAGATTAATTAAATTATAATGCAGGTCATTTTAAGCCATTCAATTAGTTATTAGAACCGTTATTATATTTTAAATATTCCATTCAAATTATTATAATTCTATTATTTTGAATAAACATATTATATTATATTATATTATATTATATTATATTATATTATATTATATTATATTATATTATATTATATTATATATTATAATAAACTGTACACATAAACATTTAGGTTTCTGTTTATACTCACCATGCATGAGAATACTGCAGTTTAACTGTATCTGATTCAAATATTCCTGGCACCTAAATGTATAACGTTCATTTATTGCTGCCCTTAATTGATACTGTTGAACCAAAAGATGTCATTGCAAAATTAGTTTCATATTAATTGCTTATTAATTACATTTTGATATGTATTTGTCGTACTAAGGTTCTGTTGAAGAATTTCAAACATGGATGCAGCACTGTGAAAATGAAATGGCGAGTATGTATAACGTCAATTTTTTCTTTTTCTTTTTTTTAAGTCTGTATGAATTTAATGATTTTGTGTGTGTGTAGCTTGAACTAATACACTGGTTTTCTGAATTTTTAGCACACATTCCAAAGAAAACTTCAGATTTGGTAAGTGTCTATTTACTGTGTTTATCTATCTGTATATTATGCTAGTGCTTAAATTTTATTGCTTGGTTTTTATCATCTTATATTTTTCAATTAAGGGTTCATTGTGTTTCTTTAAATTGAGTCATTTGATGCATGAGATCAGTTAATCGTTTTTGTTAAACAATGATTTGTGCTTTTTTTTTAAATAAATTTTCCTCTGTTTCTGCTGAAATGCACAAACAACTGACTGTTTAAACAGCAGCAAACTACTACCCATGTCAAGTAAGTATGAAACTCACTTATGTTTCGTAGTAAAAAAATAGAATAAAATCATATCACATTTAATGAATACCTGCTTCATTCAGACATGACTGGTACCAGACAGAGTCTCAAGTTGCAGTTACCATCATGGTAAAAAATGCCAAGAAGGAGGGTGTGTTTGTCAGCTTTGGTGAAAGGGAGGTAATGTTTCTTCCCTTACTTTTTCATGTCACCAATGATTATGCGCTGTACATAGTAAAGGTTGATAGGTGGACAACATATGATATAAATAAAGCATTTGAACTAATATAATAAGCAGCCACTTGGCTGGTAGGGGGTACATATTCAGTGACATACACATACAGTGACAAACATACAAGTACACATTCCAGGTTATGAAATGTCTGTTGTCATCGTACATCAGTTATTCCATCAAGTAAAAGACAGGGATGGAAGAAAACAAACCTGTCTCTTCTTTGTTTGGTAGCTTCTAGAAATTTAATATGTTACAAAAATATGAGTTGATGTGATATGGGGCGATTACAAGTATGCACATCAGTGTCTGGTGTAACTGATTGAAGGCTAATCAGTAGGGCTGGAACGCTTTGGTATGTTCCCTGCTTTTGGGGTCACATTTCGATAAGAGTTTGATACAACAGTAGGGCTGCACAATTTAAAGAAAAAATCGAATTGCGATTAATCTGATCAAAATTGTGATTAAAAATATGATTTGCTACAATTTCATAAAGAGCTACAGGTTTGATGTGGTGTTTTTAACAGCACCAAAGAAAAGAAGACCAAGCATAATCACAAAGTATGCTAATGTTCATTTTAAACTTTTTAAAGGCACAGTTTACGGTCTTAATGAACAATAACCAAAGGTTATTCTCAAATGTTAAAAATAACATTTTCCAATACAAAAAACAAAAAATGAATGAAGGAAAACTGGCAATCATTACAGTGTAAAATTATACATGGATGGACAACTATATCATGATAACACCTCACTCCCAAAATGATACTCTGATTAAAGACCTCTTTCTCTCCCTCTCCCTTACATTAGTAAGTTATGTGTTATTGCACGTACAGTAGGTCTCATCCCTCCTCCCACTTTAAATGTTATGTTGGTATTTGAAGTCTTTTTTTGTTTCGTGTTCTATTGTGTAAATTTTGTCAACTACATTTGTAGTTTGCATGCACGCACGCACGATGAGTGGTCTTGGTCTTGGCATTAAAGCATTCTCATTTTTTTCCACCAGTTCATCATTCATACTCTCGCATTGACCTCTTTCTCACCAGTAATTCTATTACATCAAATATTTCTAAACTAAAGATCCACCCAATAGTCATTATTGATCATGCCCCATTTAACATTAAAACTGTATATAATTGCTGCACATAAACCCATTATGTGCAGTATTAAAAGGCGATTTTAGAAGAGTGGGCATGCTTTCTAGATAATAATGACTTCCATGAAACACCTGTGGGAAACAGAAAAGGCAGAGAAAAAATAATTTTGTGCTCTATTTACAAAAAAAGAAAGAGAAAAAAAAACAAGCTGAACTGGAATAGAAAATAAGGAACTAGAAGACATCAACATAATAATCCAACAGTAGAAACACAAGGTATGTTAGGAAAATATAAGTTACACATACTCAATTCCTTATTCACAGACTAAGACAAGTACACTTCCATCATAGTAACAAAACTGGTAAATACCTGGCTAATCAAATCAAGCACAATAAAGAAAAAAGAACATTAGTCATTAAGAACTTAGCAGGGAAACCCACCAATTCACCTAAAGAAATAAATCAAATCTTTTAAAAGTTATTTTTTCTTTTCTTTTCGGCTTAGTCCCTTTATTAATCTGGGGTCGCCACAGCAGAATGAATTGCCAATTTATGCATATGTTTTACTCAGCGGATGCCCTTCCAGCCCCAATCCATCACTGGGAAACATCCACACTCATTCACACACATACTCATACACTACGGTCAATTTTAGCATACCCACTCGAACACAGTGAGATCATGCAAACTCCACACAAAAATGCTAACTGACCCAGCCGAGGTTCAAACCAGCGACCTTCTTGCTGTGAGGCAAACGTGCTACCCACTGCACCACCAAGTCACCTACATAAATTCATTTCTTAGCAATTTTAACTTACCCTAACTAAATGGACCTAAAAAATACTCTTTAATCCCCCCTACTCTTAAACTCATGCTGAACAATAAACCACCAGGTCCTGATGGTTTCCCTGCTGAGTTCTACAAACACTTTTGGTCTATTTTATCACCACTCTTTATCCGGTTAATAAATTAATCAAAACAAAAATCTATATTTCCAGACACCATGGACACAGACAAAATTGTACTTCTCCTTAAAATCAATGAATATCCAACATTACTGCCAAGCTATCATCCAATCTCACTAATTAATATAAATACTAAAATAATCGCAGAAGCACTTTCCCATATGCAAATGGCAATTGGCAATTTAGGATAGTGGTCACTGTATTGTTTTCATGCAGGTGGCACTCCAAGATATTATTATAAATAATCCTAAACCACTCATAACTTCTAAAATGGTTTGTAAATAATATAATATTTATTTTTAGATAATTTATAACCCAATCATTATATATGCTTTTAAGTCAGGAATACAGCATTTATAAACTGCATTTAATATGCAGTCTATTAAGATAAGTGACAGTAAACTTTTACTTTGTGCTGTTGGTCTGTTTACGCATGACTGAAGAATAAAGTCTTGCTGACCTTTCTTAATTCTGATCCAAAGATCTTCCTTTAGAATCACAAACACATAGGCTAATCTTATTCTCATCTGCTTGCAGCAGGCTCCCAACTCAACTCAAAATCTGCAAAATAATCGTAATCATTTGTGCCGCAAAAAATGACTGCACTCTGAGGGGAATATCTTTTTTTTATTCTGCTTTAAGACAAGGCTGTGAGCAATTAATAGTCTTAAAGAAATATTGTTGATACTTGACATTGCTTGTCAAACAAGGTTTGAAATCTTCTGAATGGGAACCAAGTTTTTGTAAGGCAATATAATAGAGAGACACACTATTCCAAAAATGATGGCATCCAATACATTACAATTAACGAGTCTGTTCTCTTTTCATGATATTAGCTGACAGCTGTGGTAAAGCTTCCATCAGCAGAGGAGTATTGTCTGAAGGTTCATCTTCTGCATCCTATTGTCCCACAGCAGAGCACATACAAGATCCTTTCAACCAAGGTAAGATTATTAAGATATATATATTGCCAGTAACCACACTCGACCAGCCTCTTCACTCTTCACCTTTGTGAACAAGGCAGCAACAAGCAGAGGACAATCTACAGTTTGACAAATATTCCTGCTGTTGGGCAACATAATGTACTTTTGAGGCATTTTAGTCGAGAGTGTAGTTGTTTAGATTGCAACTATGCTGTTTATTTATAAGAATAGTGCCTATTTTAAAACTTTTACAATTTCTGAGAGACATTTTCTATCCACAAGATGGCTTCTACTCCAAATGAAATTAAAATGAAAATGAAATTGCTGATTTGAAAGGCCAGCAGGCTATGGCTTGCAATTATAAAAATTATCATGGGGGGCCAAACTTTGGCATAGAACTGTATAGTCTTCATAAATAAAAGGCAGCTTAATTAAGGTTTAACTACAGTAACAAAGTTCTATCTATACATGTATTCATTAGCTTAAACCTACAGGAAGGCAGCTATTTGTGTCTGAATGTGACTCACACTCATGACACACACAAAGAAAATAAGAGTCTTTAATCTTTTAATCCTTCTAAACCTTTTTTAAAAACAGACACAAGTTGTTTAGAGAAAAATGCATGTTAATAGCTTTTTAATTCTCAGCCAAAACCTGACAGATGCAGATTGCACTACTGAGGTTGTCCAATAGATGGGGTCATAGCATAAGAAATCTCCTACTAGGCAACAACAATTACCCCCCTCACACTTACCTTCTTGCTCTTCATTAAACTCACATGTGGAGTGACCAAAAATGCACCCCTGCCAAATTCTGCACCCCTCACTAAATTAGCTACCTGGTTGCCTAATCAGGTTACCACACTTCCATAATCCATACCGTACCCCACACCTAGTATTAACTTTACACTCTACTTGTCATTTAGGCTTTTGAAAATTCATGATATTGTTGTTGTTTGACATAATTTAGACCAAGGGTCCATTCTTCGTACGTGGATTACTCAATTAGCTGGATTTGGTTATTGAGGATTTGACACGATCCAGGATCAATTCGTTCTTCAAAACTCATCGGAGAGTCGTTATCATAGCAACAGGTCTGGTAGCTCAAACCTGCTTGTGAGCAGGCTAATTTCATATAAATAGGATTAGATCGAGTCATTCAGTCAGTCTATGGTCATTTCAAGCAAAGGTTATACTGAAAGTATTTACTGAATGCTGGTATTTTCTTATAGTTTTAATCGATTATATACACTGGGGGAAAATAGTAAAATAGTTTTAAATTATATATAATAGCTTTAAAAAATTATATTCATAAAATTATGCAATCTACACTCCAAAATAAAAGTACAAAAACTGTCAAGGGGTGGTTCTCCCCAAGGGGTTCAAAGAGAAAATTTATTAGTATGGACTTTTTAGATGCAAACGCAAGGAATAGGAATAAAGGTATAATAAATTATGCAGTCAAATGTTGCAGACACTTACCCATATCAACATGCTTTTTTGATGCAAAATTTACTTAAACAGCCATTTATTAAGAAACTTGAATAGGCCTACTATAATAAAAAAATTGCTCAAAGTAAAACTGAATAAATTGCTTAATATTCTTGACACATGAAAGTATAAAGCGTGCAGCCCACAATAAATGTGTAAAGTTATCGCATATCATATTTAAAAGTTTACTATAAATTTGATCTAATTTTGCTCAGATGGATAATTGAATGTTAATCAGAGGATGTCATTATGCTGCTGTGCCATCAGCCAATCGCTGCATTGCTGATCCTGATTTTGATGATCGATAGATCAGTTCTTCAGAACACACGCATCGATCTCAGATCAGTTCATCCAGACATTTTAATCTGGTTCGCAAACTTGTTTAAAGAATCAAATTAGCGAGAGATCAGTTATCAAGATCAAAAGATCCAGGATATGCCTGGGGGTAGTTATCTTATTGGGGGGGGGGGTGCTGTAATCACAATACAGCGAAACCATGATTTAAAATTTTTTTAAAGTTTTAAGCAGAGCAAAGCAAGCTAAACTAGAGCCACACTTGGGCAGACAGCAGCAAACATAAATGGAATAACTGTAATTTAAAGGGAATTTATAATTAATTATGGACATTCAAAATCTTGCTGCACTTCTCTGTGAGAAAGGAATTACATTTTTCACTGTTATATTATTTTCCTCTTGTCTTTCTTCAGATAGAGATTAAGATGAAGAAGACTGAAGCCATACAGTGGGAAAAACTTCAAGGCGAAGAGACACTCTCCAACGTGAAGCATTTTACTGCAAGTCAGTGTTGAAAAGCACCATTCCATCATTCTCTTTAATATATATATATATATATATATATATATTTTTTTTTTTTGCCAAAATGGGTTAGACCAGGTTATTATTAAGATAACTACACTTTCTACAAATGTTTTTAAGGCAACCTTTGATACATGTAATTAGTCTAATTGTTTTGTAAGAAAAGTAACATGTTAAAGTAACATTGAAAGAAAACCTTTATTTGATGTCTAAAATGTCTAAAGCAAGAAACAAAGAAACAAAAGCTCCTCTGGGCAAAGGATACATTTTATAACTCTAAACATTGTTTTTATTTCAATGCAGGAACATTTTTATTTTTTTACTTTTTTTAAAAACATAACATTGTTTTATCAGCCAATACTTGGGTGTGTAGTTAATAATTATGTTGCTTGGTAGGGTTTGGTGGAGCTGTTCTTCAGGTCATCGCCCTTTAAAAATCACATCTGTATGAAACTTAATTAAATCGGTTTTAGGCATAGGACAATAACCAGTGTCAAGGTTGTTTTTTAATGGCAACAGTATTTCCAGCAGAAAAGAACCCTCTACATCAAAACTACTCATCAGCCCACAATTTTGAGGACATTTGAAAAACAAATTGCTTATAAACCAACATCCAAACATGCTATAGAGCTGAACAGTGCAGTGGCTTATGTATATCCAAAAAAAGAAAGATATCCAAAGATGCCTTTAAAAATTGTAAAGAAATCAATGTTTTTAAAACTAACAAAGACCGCAGAAGTCGATGAATTATCAGAATTTAGTCTGACATGTTTACTCTTCAAAAATATTTTAATATTTTTAGTTTTTTTAAATAAAATATATTGCGTTCAAAAAGATGTTTTTTACCCTTTTAAAAATAACTTATTTTAGTGCAGTAGTCACAAGATCATCAAACCATGATCATTTTATTTAAGGTTTTCATACTTTAAGGTCGAGTCAACCGAGAAAGGATCCATTTGCAGCTTTATTGAATAAAGAAATGGATAGCTGAACAGGAAGGGTCAGATTGCAACAAACAAGGATTACAAAGAGACATAATTCAGAGTCCGTGAACAGGCGATACGTCGACACAGGTGGCAGAGCAGAGGCTCACAGAAGGCAGGCGGCATAAACAATCACAGAAATGAGGAACAGTCCAAGGTCAACATAGAATAGGTCAGTAAACAGGGGAAAACGCTCAGACTTGTATGCAGGGCAAAACAAAACTTGGCAATGAGTGGTAGGTAGGGTTTAAATAGTCATTGTACTGGCTTTCAAATGCTATTGTAATCTGATGGAAAGGATGCTGGGAAATGTGGAATAGTGGAAATGTGGAATAGTGTAAATCCAGTAGGTGTAGATGTTACACATTCTACCACTACTCAGCTACCTACCTGATATGCTATATATGTCCCACAAGCTAAAATTCATTCATTCATTTTCCTTCGGCTTAGTGCCTTTATTCATCAAGGGTCGCCACAGCGGAATGAACAGTCAACTTATCCAGCATATGTTTTACATAGCGGATGCCCTTCCATGCTGAAACCCAATACTGGGCAACATCCATACACACTCATTCACACACATACACTACGGCCAATTTAATTTAATCAATAAATGATTGTGATCTCCCCAGCAAACTCCACACAGAAACGGCAACTGACGCAGCCAGGGCTCGAACCAGTGACCTTCTTGCTGTGAGGCGATCGTGCTAGCCACTGCGCCAACGTGTTGCCCACAAACTAAAATATTATGACAATTTTTTTTTTTTCCTGTTCTTCCACATAAAACAGCTTTGACACAAACTAAAAAAGCTCCATAGATATAAAGGTGACTTAACATCATCAATGGCCCTTCACTCTATTCTTTAATAAAAGTATTTTCGGTAACACTTTATAATAACTACACACTATGAACCATTTATAAAGCATTAGCAAATAATGAATTTATTATCTGTTAAGCATTAACTCTACATTAATAGAACATTAGTAAGCAGTTTATAACTGCAGATACAAATACTGTATTCTTGAATTAAAAGTGCATGAATAATGTGCTTAATAATTGTGTTTTCATATTTTGTTAAGATTTATTTTTCATGACAAAATTAAGCATCACTTATATTTACAAACCAGTTATTTAAGTATAGTTGGTGTTTTTTCAGATCATTCAGAATGCGTAAGTAAATGAATAATAAACTATTCAAATCAACATTTATAATTCTTTTTATACAAGCATATACTAATAGTTAATTTGTATGTTAATAAATGCTTATTAACTTTCCAATTTTGTGACCTAATTTAGTGAGGACTATTTATGCTTTATAAATTCCTTATAAATGACAATTAAAGGCTTAACGTCTTTCGGATGAGACTTTAAACCGAGGTCCTGACTCTCTGTGGTCATTAAAAATCTCATGGCACTATTCGTAATGAGTAGGGGTGTAACCCCAGTGTCCTGGCCAAAGTCCCTCAATCGGCACTTTCCCATCATGGCCTCCTAATCATCCCCATCCACCGAATTGGCTCTATCACTGTCTCTTCACTCCACCTATTGCTGGTGTGTGGTGAACGCGCTGGCGCCGTTGTCCTGTGGCTGCCGTCGCATCATCCAAGTGGATGCTACACACTGGTGGTGGTGTGAAGAGACTCCCCTCATGATTGTGAAGCGCTTTGGGTGTATGGCCATACACAATAAGTGCACTAAATAAATACACATTACATACATTACATTACATGCTTGGTTATACTCTAAACAGGGAAAAATTGCAAGGATTGCAAAGATTATTGTTCATTTGATACTGAGCCTTTAATTGTCATTTATAAGGGATTTATAAAGCATAAATACTCCTCACTTTGGATTAGGTCACAAAACTGCATGAAGTTTAGTTAATAAAGCATTTATTAACATACATAGTAACCATTAATATATGCCTGAATAATATGTATAAACATT
>CAIGQZ010032649.1:249974-282042 GCA_903798205.1 Danio tinwini | reverse complement strand
TTAGTTTTTTCTAATATTGGGTACAATTTTTCCTCACATCTTCGTTTTATTTATCATTCCTAAATATTTAACGTTTTCTTTGACAGTAATATTATGAATAGAAAAAGCAGCACACTTTTTAATCAGAAGTAGCTCACACTTATCAATATTACTCTGAAGGTGAGAAGCATCTGTAAAACACAGAAGAGACGTTAAAGTGATTGGGATCTGAGAGACATCTGTTTAACACAATGCAGTATCATCATCAATTGACTGATTACTAATTCTGTTAAATTATTAATAGAACTAAATATTATGTTACATTTTATTATTCAATTACTACAGGGGTGCTCAACCCTGTTCCGAGAGATCCACCTTCCTGCAGTTTTCAGCTCCAGCCTTGATAAACACACCTGAGCCAATTAATTTGGACCTGAACAGCATTTGATAATTACAGACAGGCATGTTTGATTTGGGTTTCTACTGAAATCTGCAGGAAGCTACATCTCCAGGAACATGGTTAGTCACCCCTGAAGTACTGTATACCTGAATACAGTTCGGCTCGGAACTGTACATAATACAACAATATGCTTTTTATTTAACTTCTTTATTAATATATGTTTGTAGATTGTTTATTATATTTTTATGCACTCCCTTACAGGATCATCCCAATCAATCTAAAATTATAAATTCTTTCCAAATAGTTATTCACCTCATCTAGTGAAATTATATTCATATCGCAATATATGTTGCAGAATAAAAACATATTGCAATGTTAGATTTTTTTTACATCACACTTTAAATAAAATCTGGGAGAAGTGCCATTATTAAGCAAAGTAGAGCTGTTTGCAATATGATAAAGCATTTTAGCACATTTACAGAAAAAAACAAAACCAAGTATATGCATGGCCTGTAACATAAAATCATGTTTCAGACAATTAAATGCTTTATAATAAATCAGAAAAAGGATAAAACTCAGTGGAAATAAGATCTGAATGAATAATCCAGCAAATCTAAAATCAAGCATATGTTGTTAGATATGTCTCTGGGGTATAAAAACTGGCACTCATCTATTATTCTATTAAGAATAGATTTAAACCTTTTTGCTAACACTAGGGCAATAACTTTATAACCAGTATTCAATAAGGTGATTGGACACCAGTTTTATATTAAAAGAGTCTCTGACATAAAGAAAGGAGCATTAAACTCTCAATAATTTCTAAAACTATTTTGTGTAAAAAAAAGACTAATAATTGCATCACACAGAAATTGTTCTTCAGTACTTATTTATGTGTGATAACAAATCCAAAAAAAAAATGCATGGCTTGTTCCTGGCAAAATTTTGAATTATAAATCTTTATAAAAAATAATCTGCAATTGTCTTGAAGTCTTTAGATATATTTCCATCGATGCGTGGTTTTTGAATAGAATATTAACCTTGTTGCTGAGTTCTGCTCACCCTCTTCTAGCTTTTTTTGATGAGACCTTATGAATGCACCTTAGCTTTTTGTTTATATATATATATATATATATATATATCTTCTAAGATGTTTCTGATCTATAAATTCAGTTTTCTCTGCATTCGTAAGATCTCTTTTTATCCGATAATACAGAAATTGTAGCCATAATTTGATCTTCATTATTTTTCAAGTTTTTACTAACAGACTACAATATTTTCTGCAATATTTTTCAATTTACGAAGTTCCCAATTGCTACAAAATAAATTATCTTTGTTAGATTTATCACAATAAAAAGAAATTAAATTATCAAATTTGGTTTGATCTTAGTGTTTAAAAATTGAATTATTAAGTTTCCAATATGAGGATATTTTATGTAGGGAAGTAGAAGATATATAATGGCTTTATGATCAGAAAATAAAGAGGGAATACTATTAGTTTTTATTCAGATACTAAAAACTAATATATAATATCAGATAATTCTTCTGAAGTTGACTAAAATCATGTCAGGATTGATTAGAAAGCGAGTTATTAGCTGTTTACATCGAAAAATGGGAATTAACTTTATGCGCAAAACTGGATTATCTTATAAAAGATGTGTGAATAAAGCAGCGTTTCCATTAATGAGTCAAAGTAAACAAAGTAATCACTTCCTGATTAACTGGTGCCTAATATCAACAGTAAAAACAGAATTTGCTGCAGTAGGAGAAGCTGCATCAATCTTTTTGTCATTTAATAAATGACTTGCACCTCTGACATGCAATGAACGTGCTGTGGCGTTTGAAGGTGTCAGATGTGGAGCACAGATGCTCTTGATTCTGAAAGTCATTAATAATATAAAAAAACTTGTACTGAAACAGTTAAGGCGTTTTAGAATGACCAAAACAACATTTCAGATGTTTTACAATGTGCTCAGCCTGCTGATTTGTCCATTCACACACAAATTTATCATCACATGATCTCTTATTAGAAAATCACATGACCTTTATGTAATGTGCAAACTGTACGATACATTTGTACGATAAAGGTATTTCCATCATAGTTTTTGCGCATCTTTTCTTATTGAATAACAATTTTATCGTACTCAGTTATGCGCATACATTTTTTATGCACATTTTTAAAATGTATGCACATCTTGGCATCAGCTTTTTTTATGCGCATAAAAATAGGTGGATAGAAACGTAGCTATTGTTTCAAGTGAACTCTTTTTGTAAAGGATGAGTTTCTCGCCACATGTCAACAACAGATAACTTGTTCAAAGGATAATAAATAATCTTTATTAGTATTGGTGGATTGAGGGGGCCATCTATCTAATGTGGTATTAAACATAACATAACATCACCAGCAATTAAATAAGAGTTTGGATTAGGGTTGGGTCGATAGACATCACGATGCTGAGCTGGCATCGCCGATCCTCCGCCCCGCCCCCGTCTCAAACCTGCTCGTGAAAAATACACACTCAGTCTGACACACATTATACAATGCCAAATTGTTTGACATAGCCCAACCCTAGTTTGGATATTAAGATGACATTTGAGATAACCGTGCTTCTAATCTATTTAAAAAATGTGTATTATCTTTTGGAGAATTATATCCATAAATATTGGAAATAATGTATGTTTTTTTATATAATTATTTTTTCGGGGATTTTACCTTGGATTGGACAGGAAAGCATGGGAGAGAAGAGAGGGGAACGATCAGCATAGGACCTTGAGGCGGAAATCAATCTCTGGTCGCCGTGAGTACCAGAGTGCATGTGTCGACGCACTACCACTACCACATTGGTGCCGACGTTAATAATATATGTTAAGTTAGCAAACTATAAAGCTAGTAAAATGAAGTGACCATTCATGTCACAATCACTAGACAAAAACATTCCACTAAAATTATTTTTTTAAATACAGACTCCAGCAGAATGTTCATTTCCATAAGACACCCATATTCTGACCCCATTGTAATCTCCATGAAATAACTTCTTGTACAGTTAAATAAGATTTCTTAAGAAAGCAAAATTCTGTATTGCAACATTTAAGAAAAAAAACAACATCTTTTCGCTTAAGAATGTTGTGTAGTTCTCTGCAATTTAAAGAAATTATAGATAAGGATATAAAAAAGGAAGAAAAGAAGGATAAGAAACACTGGTAACAAGAACAAGACTTAAAAATATTATAGAGGTAGAATACCACTGTAGTAGAGAACCCAACTGGCTGAACCCTAAATCGAAAGAGATGAGGACAACAATCCCTTTATAATGATAACTTATGATGCATAAAAAAGTTTCTTAAATGCTGCAGTCCACACAATAACATCACAAGAACAGTAATAAAGGTGGATCCTAAAAATTCCATGCTTTTAGGTAGGAGGAAAAATTTTCATACCATCAACAAAAGGGCATCCGCTCATAAAGAAAGCTCATTTCACTTGACAGAGACAACTTCAAGTCCTCTGTGATTTTCAGATGGTTTTCTGTCAGAAAGTCAGCATCCTTCGCGGCATGACAAATAGCATCTTGGTAAAATTGTGATGTACATCGGGAGGTAATTCCACGGCCGTTGCTGTGTGGGTGAACACGGCCAAGACGATGCACCACATCAATGACATCAGGGAATTTATTCTTAAACTGAGGAAGAATCTGTTGGCGCACGTCAATCTTTCTTCGGAATATCGTGGATTCTCAAATTTCATTGAGTGTGTTTCCAAATAAGCCAGGCGTTGTTCTCGCTCAGATAAAATCAACTAGTGGTGTAAACCTACACTGGTCTTATGGTTCGGTTACGATTATCATGCCATCAATTCGGATCAATTCTGTATGTCGGTGCATCACGGTGCATTGACGATGCTTTCCATACACAGTTTTATATTTTTTTCACAGCACAGTAATTCTTGTATTAAAATGTATAAATATATTTATATTTATGTACCATTTGTGTAATTTTGTCCTTTAATGCAAACAGTCATATATATAAACTGTACCTTTAAAAACTCAAGTACATGCACTGAACAACATGGGCGTTTAAAGCAAATAAACAAATGTAAATATCCCGCTCGCTTTCTGATTCCTGTCTAGTGAGTTCTTTCTTATGGCTCGTTTCCACTGACTGGTACAGTAGATTATGGTACAGGTCACCTTTATCAGGCTTGCGTTTACACTGCTAAAAGGGTACCAATGGTACTCTTTTGGTGGGCGTGGTGTACGACAGAAAGTTGCAGTCGACGTCATTTTCGGTCGAGAAAATGTCTAAAGTAAAGCTGTACGGGTCGCTCACATATCATATGAGAAGCACTTCTCACAAAACAGATGCTTTACACATATCAATGCTTGTTTATAAATGTTTATTACTAACTTTTCTATGAACATGAGTTGATAACTGCAGATCAATGACAGTGCGAAATAGCCTACTGTAACATCTGCAATTATATAAAATAAATAAACAAATGCAACATATAATAACACATACAGCCCCTTACAGTCTCCGATATGTTACCAGAAAAACTACACACAGCAGACATTTAGTCCTAGGTTCAAAACAGCAAGAAATAGAGCCCATAGTCAGTGCAAACCTCTTATGATTAAATGTGTCTGTAATCTTCAGCAGCACGTGTAGCCTCTTGTTAGAAAGTAATTCCATCATTCCGAGTTCATAATAGTCCAAAAGGTGATGATAATAGTTAAACATGACAGTTTGTTCATGTTTGCTGAAAAAATAATGTGCTCCTTTTTTTCTTATTTTGTTTTTTTTACGCTCGTCACTCTTGCGTTTGTCAGTTTCTGGTTTCAGGTTTCAAAAGCACATCAATAATCAAGTGCACGTTATTGTCATCAGCTCAAGAAGTTTGTTATTTCAAATATAGATTCGCGGCGAGCGCAAGCAAGTAAGCAAAACGACTCGCGCTTCAGACTGGCTCGTATAAAACTACAGGACACAAGGTAAAATCTGCTCTTCTTTTTGGGTTTGTTGCTGTTCTTCAAGACGATGACAAGGTTCGTTTGAGCCCAGGTCGAACAGGGCTCGTTATTACATGTATATATAATTACGCTGTAATCTCTCGGCTCTCGCAGTGAAATAAGGGCTTCTGCTGTAAGTGTCAGTGAAAGACATAACCAGTTATGATTATTACTGAGCCGATACCGAATTGTCCGCGTCTGCATCGCGGTGCACCAAAGAAACAATTAATTTTGACACCCCTAAAATCAGCTCTTGCTTTCAGATATTCAACCTCGTTGCAGATGAAGTTAATACTTTTCAGAACACCAGAGATTTTTTCGTTGTTCTTGCCTTTTCTTTCATATCTTTAATTATCTGTAAGTTTTCAACAATCAGTTTTTGTATTTCATCTGATGTATTTGTCACCAGCTAAAATAACTCATCATGTCTCTGTATTCTGCTTGTCCATAAGATGTGTCCATAAGCTGTGTAATTTAAGTGTTTTAATAGCCTAATTATACATATAAATTAATCACACTTATTATTTAAAGCTGTGACGGCAATCAGGTTCTTAATTGGTCCAATTTCGGTCCAGTCAGACCTGAATGTCCTTATAACATTGTAATCACGTGTACATCAAAATTGCTAAATTGTTTGAGAACTAATGCTATAGTGTTACAATTTAGCTGAATTATTATTAATTGCTATTGTTACATATTAGTAGTTTTAACATAGTGACATATTTACATCACTAAACCAGGGGTGTCTTAACTCGGTCCTGGAGGGCCGGTGTCCTGCTGAGTTTAGCTCCAACTTGCTTTAACACACCTGCAGGAAGTTTCTAATATATCTAATAAGAGCTTGATAAGCTGGTTCAGGTGTGTTTGATTAGGGTTGGAACGAAACTCTCCAGGACACCGGTCCTCCAGGACCGAGTTTAGACACCTCTGCACTAAACAGACACACCTAATAAGTAAAAAAAACTAAACAGAAATATGGACAACACAAGTTACATTTTATTTTAGAGTCTTTTATTTCTTATATAGCTGCATCTTTTTTGGTGTCTGTAGCATCTGGACTCCATCACTTGACAGCACCTAAAGGAGAAGAAAACAATTTTGTATGATCCTACAACTAACAATAGAACAAACATTATTGTCATGTTTCATGAATGAATAGTAGTTTATCAAGCATGTACCGCTGGATGGTGTCTCACTAGTTGTTAAACGTGATATTTAATTAATCTTGTCTCTATCTAACGACTCGTCTGTCTTTTGAATCTATCAGGTAACGTGTCACAGCGTCAGTACACTGCTTCAATCTTTCACTTTCACACTTGTACTTAGTAATTTTAGTGAAAACCTCAGATACTGTTGGTTGGTTCCTGTTGGTTGTGCACCTTTTTTAACAACTAAGTTTGAAAGTTAAAGTGATTGACAGGTGGTAATTTGTAACTTTATTTATGAGTTGGTTATGGGTAAAACAAAGACCATGCGGGACAGGTAGTTGAAACAGTTGGCTACAAATAATTAATTTGTTAACAATAATTCATAACCACCGCTATGATAATGATGACGACATCGTGCAGAGTAGCAATTGTATCTAATGTCAAAACATTAACGTCCCCTACCACTTATCTTTTACAAATGCAAGGGACTATGTCCTTACCTGTATCCACAGTTTTGTGACAAGCAAGGACTGTCAATGGCTTTCACTGAAATTATAGTGACAGCCTAAATCTACAAACATTTTAAAACATCTGAACATTAAAACTGGCATGTCTATAAGGTGATATACAATAATGAATAACAGATTAAATCGAGAATTTAAGTAATATCAAAGACTTGTTGTAGTAGTACAATCTATTTTCCTAAAATATTAAGCAGAAAACCCAAACAATGCAATATACATTGATAAATATACTGTTCATGACATTTTTACTCTGGTTTGGACAGAACATCCACCAACTCTGGACAGTTGCTGAACCTAAATTTGACACCAAAATCACAGTCAGAGCGATCCCTCTAGGGGTCAGAGACACATTCTGTCACATTTTAAACAGATCCAATTGTTCTCATCAGCTTTGATAGACACTTCACAGGATCTCGCTCTCAGAATCCAGTCTCTTAACAGAACAAGTAGACCTGCTGGAGTCCACTTCAATATAATCTTCAATACAATATAATCAAGCTTATGATGACTTTAACTTTTCTAGTTGCAATTATTTAATAAAGCTTTTATCATGATTTGCAGTAATAATAGCACAATATTTACATAAGGTATCAAACTACTTTGTGTAATACATTGTATACAAATGTTAAAAAGTTGTATTGCAAATAGATTATAAAACACAGCTGGTAACACTTCACAGTAAGGTCTAATTATTAAATTTAGGTTATTCTATTAAAATCAATAGTAAGAACCAGACATATTTAATAGTTACTATTTTAATGTTAAAAAACAACTCAAATGTATTAGTTATTAACTAAAATGTACAAATATACTATAAATAGATAATTTTAATGTAATGTCTCGTGCATGTCACATGCCAGATTAACATATGAAAGTACTAATGTGGGAAAATCAACAGTAGGCAAGTATTCCAGCATGTGGTGAATTTATGTTTTTGAGCATCGTTTGACTGTTACAGGCTCTATGTTTGCAAATATGAACTTTGAAATTCTGAAATACACTTTTAAGCATTCAACAAGTTTCTCCCCTACACTGGTGTGTTCTCAGGGAGTGGGACGACAAGGGATCATTTGCACTGGAGACAGTTCTACATAGAAAAACTAAACAAAAGTGAGAAAGGTAATAATGAAATTAGTTAAGGTACAACAAATAAATAAATGCAATGCATCATATGATTCTGCCAGTCGGCCTGGAGAAAGTCTTGAATTCTGTCTAACAGATGACTGATTGTTATTGACCCCGCAAGACAAATTTAAACGAAGTTTAATACAAAAACTATTTTACAGGAGCAGTTTAAAGAAAAGTGGTTAGACTTCAACTGCTAAATATAGCAACGTGAGCTAATAACACCTACATAAATATATTTAACATTTTATGTTAACTGTAAAAATATCAAGTACATAAATTTTTTAAACAGATTGATAAGTTTTGCTCTCATTGTTAATGACAGTTTATTAATGTAGGCTAAACAGAATCATTAATACTGGTATGGTAGTAAATTCTTGAAGACTAAAGATGACGTCGCCTTCGGACCAATATTTGCTGGGTAACTGTTTACATGCCATTTTATTAGATGGGTAACGTAATGAACACGTAGGATATTTTGGGCAATTACATTATCTGCATTCAAATAATATTTTGGTCATACAATTCAGCTTTTTAATGCCGTTGTTAGTGTGTGCTGACTGGAATTGTATATACAATATTGGTGGATAATCTAAAAAGAAAATACCATCAACACTTTTATGAAAAAAGTGGGTTCCTCTTACATAGAATTTAATAAAACCTTCCAACCAATACTACATTAGGTAGGCTTGTTGATGTTTACTTTTGGTTTAGATAAACGTTTCAAATATGTCCTGCTTTCTTTCTTTGAAACATCTAAAGAAATATAATAATAACTTTTTAATGAAAATGGCCAAAACCCTAACTTCTTATCTGTAAATTCTTTTTATAGACCCTTTTCACATTTCTGGGTTTTCAGTAGCAGAAGGTGTCATGGTTCAATAAACTTAGAGCACAGTAAATCGGCGAGTACAACAAATAATTTTTTTTACAATGCTATTTGCTGAAATTATCAAAGAAAAACAATTGTGTTATCAAGACTTTCAGTAAAAGGAAAAAAAAATGTTTGTGACTGATGACGGTAGCCAGATGAGAGAATAACGTCAAATTTATTCTCAGCCCCATAAACTACTTGCATAAGCGGTAATTCTTTTTTTTGTAATTTGATGCAAAGATGATGTTAATACAATCATAAATGTTCATACGTTTTTAAAAAAATCTAAATATTAAAACGTTCAAGGAAGTCTTGTGAAAAGGGTCCATTTAGTGTTAAATAATAAACATCATGGAATTGTACAAATATGATCAAAGGTGAAACGGTTACATTTTAATTTTATTTACTTGACTACTGTAATTAAATGTCACATTTACATCATTTTAAACCATAATGTCATGACAGTAATGACAAGTTACTATATATATATATATATATATCCTATATATAAAGGTTAGCACATATAAGCTTAGCAGTTCCAGTTTTCATATTGGCCGTAATTTCTTAGTTTGCCGCCTGATTACTCATCAGAATTGTAAAGGCCAATTCAGGCTGCAGTCGTCCATATGTAAAATCAAACAAATCTAATATAACCCTCTGCTATTTTTAATCAAATTAATCTTGCATAACCTATTTTCTCATTCAACTTTTTGAATATAAGCAATAATCTGTCAAGTGTCTCTTTTTTTAAATGAGACCAAACTAATTTGTTCTTTATTCCGCAATAAACAGGGAAGTTAAATTGACAAATCGATTTTTAAAGTCACTCGAATGTTGAATGAATTCAACACTTTGCTGTATTCTTGCTGGAATGTGTGTCTGGCCTCTGTTTTAATAATTATTTCCTCAGTGCTACACCAAATGGTGTGGAGAAAACATAAACCATGTCATCTCTTTTCACACCCTTTATCTACTCTTGTGGATTGCACAGTGAAATGAATAAGTATCTTGTAACTCATTTTTATTTTGATTTTTTTTTTAGGATTTGTCACCCAGTCTGTGTGCCAATGATGCGCCGTCATTGGTTGCTGGTTGGTGCTTGTGGCTGGGTGCTACTTATCCTTATGTTTGTCAGCAAGTTCATCAACTTCAGCTTCAGAATACCAGGTGGAATGTTTAACTATGCTGAGCAAAAAAATGAAAGAGATACGCATTTAAATGTGTTCTATGGTTATGTTACTATTTTAATTTGTAATTTAAAATCATACTAACAATTTTGACATATAACTAACCTTAAGGCACTCCCAATGTTTCTCTTTGATTTTTTTTTTAGACTATGTGGGGAGGTCAGAGATATTTGTTTGGACTTTGTCATCTGTTACAACAAAACTTCCTTCACTTATGTGGCCGGACAAGGGAGCATCACAGCCATATATATTGGTGAGGCAGTTTGTTAGTTTACATTTTTGCTTCATCTAAAGCAACTTGAATTGTTTTAGTTATACATGAGTGTTTTTTGTGTGTCATTTATATCGGTGGTTTTGCTTATTAGTCTTCAGTTAGTCCCTCTGTGGTGGAACCCATAGACTGGCACTTAGTGAATGAGAAGCGTTTGGAGCAGTTATCAACAGTTTGCAGCAATTCATCTATTTGGAACCTTACTCACACAACTGTGCGCAAGTTTGTCTTGGACCGCATTTTTGTTTGTGACAAGCACAAGATACTCTTCTGTCAGACACCCAAAGTTGGAAACACACAATGGAAAAAGGTTCTAATTGTCCTTAATGGTAAGATATGTGTTCATGTAAAAAACTAAAATGAAAACAAACTAAAATAACATCTGATACTTTTTACAGCTTAATAAAAACTTAGTTTTCCATTATACCTCAAATAAGATCAATTATGGCAAAGTCTGTATTTTTCTTGTGCATAAAACATGCTGTATTTTTTGTGCTTGTTTTTCAGGAAAGTTCTCAAAGGTTGAAGCTATACCAGAGAACCTAGTTCATGACCATGAAAGAAATGGCTTACCTCGCCTGTCTTCTATGACTGACACAGAAATCCATCAAAGGTTCATATTATTTCACTTAACATAAACAGTTATGTGAAGACTAGTTACTTGCCAAATAAATGTAACTTAACAGCATTTAATTTTTGTTTTATTAATAAGTTATTTACTAGATTAATTGGCCAGTTAAGAACTTTTCTGTCTTAATGACATTATCAATAAATGACAATTTACTTTTTTAACATTTTTTTTTTCCTTCCTATAAACATTTCTATATGTAAACTAAAATAGGTGTGTAAAGTACGTGGTGCTAGATATTTATGTCAGATGCAGAATGTCCAAGTCTAGTAGTATTAAAGGTGCAGTATGTAAGTTTGACACCCAGTGGTTGAACTAGGTATTGCACTCCTAGATCTAAATAAATGCAAGCGCGGGTTGCCAGATTGAGTACAGCAGTGAGTGATTTACACCATGTTCTAAATAAAAGCAATGACATGCGATAGAGTGAATTTTTTCCATATTAAAAGGAGTTTTGGTTCTAACCAACACCTCAAATTAATATAAAAGAAGCGGCTTCTATTTCTCACAGCTGAACAACAGAAACCTATGACAGCGATCACCTCAGGTAAACCTCATGTGCTTTATTCAGTGCTAAATGCTAACAATGTGAGTTTGAATGCCATTTTACATGACATTTATTGCTATATACTGAAAGCAGCAGCAGATAATTCACCTCAGATCATGAAAATACTTCTAAAGTTCAATTTCAAACGTTTTATTGTAAACACGAGTGATTCAGCATCTACATTTAATGATGTTAAAGAGGGTTAACATGTATTAAATAGATTATAAACTTTACCATTTCGTGAGTGAGTGCATATTCTGTGTTTCTGAATTACTGTATTTAAATTTCTGTTGTGTTGGCAAACAGCCAAACTGCTCATCTCGTTACAAAGAGTGTTGTTAGGACACGCGGTTACAATGTAACCTGCTCAACTAATGTATACTCTCATAATATTTATATAATTTGCTAATTAATAGCTTTATGTGGAACTTAATCTGTCTCATTTCGACGTCTGATACTGTCCGGAGGACGAATTTCAGTCACGGACATGTGCGTTTATAGCCTTTCTGAATGAATGAATGAAATACTCTGTTTTCCAACAAGGCAACCCGGAGTGCTGAAATATAATTGGCTAAACTGGCATTGTGCAGGTTAAATTTACCTAAACAAAGACAGTGTTACGACATGGAAAAATCTTTTTCAAAGCAGAATATCTGACTTCAGCATTGTTTTTCAGTTAAACAAGTATGTTCACTTGGGATGTTTCTTAAATATCTGCAGACATATTATGGTATTTTTATGCTTTAGAGGAGTCAAAAACTTACATACAGCACCTTTAAGGTATAATACAGTGAGGGAAATAAGTAATCACACTGTGACACTGATACACTGATATTTTTAAAATCTCCTACTTAGAAATCATGGAGGGGTCTGGAATTTTCAGCATAATTGCAATTCAACTGCAAGAGACAGAATCTAAAAATAAAAATCCGGAAATCACATTAAATTATTTTTTAACAATTTATTTGTAAATTACTGTGTGAAATAAGTATTTGATCACTTGAGACAAGCATTTTAAATATTTAGTACAGAAGCCTTTGTTAACAATTACAAAGGTCAAAGGGTTCCTGTAGTTCTTCACCAGGTTTGCACACACTGAAGGAGGGATTTTTGGCCCACTCCACCATACAGATCTTCTCTAGATCTGTCAGGTTGTCGCTGAGGAACATGGAGTTTCAGCTCCCTCCAAAGATTTTCTAATGGATAGGTCTGGAGACCGGCTAGGCCACTCCAAAACCTTGATGTTTCTTACGAAGACACTCCTTGGTTTACCTGGCTGTGTACTTTGGGTCAATGTCATGTTGGAAGACCCAGCCACGACCCATCTTTAATGCTCTGACTGATGGAAGGAGGTTTTTGCCCAATATCTCACAATACATGGCCACTTTCATCCTCTCCTTAATACAGTGCAGTCATTCTGTCCCCTGTGCAGAAAAATATCCCAAAGCATGATGCTTCCAGCCCCATGCTTCCCTGTAGGTATGGTATTATCGAGATGATACACATCATTCTTCTTCCTCCAAACATGGTGAATGGAGTTAAGCCCAAAAAGTTTTACTTTGGTCTCATCTGACCACAGGACTTTCTCCCATGACTCCACTGGATCATCCAGATGATCCCTGGCAAACTTCAGACGGGTCTTGACATGGGCTAACTTAAGCAGGGGAACTTTCCGTGCGATGCATGGTTTTAAAACATGACATCTTAGTGTATTACTGATAATAGCCTTGAAAACAGTGGTCCCAGCTTTTTTCACTGCATTGATCAGCTCCTCCCATGTAATTCTGGGCTGATTCTAGACCATTCTTGGCATCATTAATACCCCACGAGGAGAGATCTTCCATGGGGCCCCAGTCCGAGGAACATTGACAGTCATCATTAGCCTCTTCCATTTTCTGACAATTGCTCCAACAGTTGTTCTTTTTTCACCAATCTGCTTGGCAATTTCCCCGTATCAGTTTCAGCTTTACAAAGGTCTACAATTTTTGTCTCTTGTGTCCTTTGACAGCTTTGGTTTTGGCCATGTTGCTACTTAGATTTTTGACTGATTGTTGGGTGCACCTCAAACAAGTGCTACTAAATTTGAATCATGAGCAGAGTCTAGCTGGACTATTTTAAAGCAAAATAACAGGTCTTTGAGGGTCAGAAATTTGGCTGAAAAGCAAGTGATCAAATACTTATTTGACACAGTAATTTACAAATAAATTGTAAAAAAATCATACAATGTGATTTCTGCATTTTTATTTTTAGATTCTGTCTCTCACAGTGGAATTGCACCTGTACTGAAAATTCTAGACCCCTCCATGATTTCTAAGTAGGAGATCTTGAAAAATCACAGTGTGATCAAATACTTAGTTCCCTCACTGTATGTGTAAAACTTGAACAAACCTGGTTAAATGTGTTCAGTTAATGATCAGGACGTTGTGAAATCTGTAATATGTACATTTAATTTACATCTATTTTTTTTGGGTTCAATCACATGGCAAAAGCTATTGTGCCTAAAGGATTTTTTTTTATCAGTGTCTGCTAGATCAAAGGTTCTCAACCTTTTTCACTCCGGGGCCCACTTCTCTCTCTGATAAATTTTTGAGGGCCCACCTGTCAGACATTTGCTCTAAAATGTTTGTTTAAAATGCTCATTTAAACCTTTATTATATTATATTATATTATATTATATTATATCATATTATATTATATTATATTATATTATATTATTATGACAAATATATATTGTACATTTGTTGTGCCTTCTATAATTTTTTATTATTTTATGTAAAGGGCACCTATTTCACCCCTTTTTTAAGATGTTATATTAATATTATGGTTCTTCTGAGTGTGCCAGTTTAGGTTCAGTTCAAAACACAATTCAGATTTTTTTATTATAATGTGTTAAAAAGTGTCATTTTGGGGGCGTGTACACAGTTCGTTGTTTTAGGTTCGTTGTTTGTTTCGACTTCCCGTCCAACTTAACAAAGGGGCGGAGCCAAGAGCTCCCCCGCTTTGTGTATGGCTACAGACAGGCAGACTGAGAGCAGCAACATGAGTGAGAGGAAACAGACCAAGCAGAGAGTACAAAATCAGACACAGACCAAGCAGAGAGTACAAAATCATTTGTGTCTTTGTATAGTTTTACAGCCAACTGTGTTCTAGTTTAAAGCTCCGAGCTTGTAGCCTACACCTAATAACCAAGAGACTAATAACCAAGCACACTGAATTAACCTTGACTGAAGGGCATCACACACCTGATGCACTGCGACACGGCGCGCGCATGACAGTTGAAAGTATTGCCCACTTGCGGCACCGGTGTGTGTCACCTGATAGAACCTTATATTTAGAATTTAGAAATGCATGCCGCTGCGTGGTGCGACGCTGCTTGTCGCGGAGCGGCGCTTCTGGTGTACGACCTGCTTGAAGCTATAACTAAAGGGCGTCATACACCAGATGCGCCGCTCAGAGCCACGACACGGCACCCCAGATGCGCAGATTCACATGTTATTTAAAATTAAACTATTCAGATTACGCTCTGTGGCGCGGCAGAAATATGAACAGTGTCCTGAGCAGGGCCAGCGCGTCCATAGAGGCGACCTAGGCGGCAGAATAGTAAGCGAACGTGAGGCGCACGTAAGGCAACGCGCTCGCACTTTCCAGCTGCACCTAGTTAAGATGACAGGGAGCTTCTGTGACCGCGGGAAATGCAAACGGCTGTAGTTTACGGAAGACACAATAAAAAGTAAACATGTATGCAAACCCACCAAAACTCACAAACACTGGCGTGGAGGAGAGCGATAACGTGGTGAATGTTGAGCCCAATGAGCCTTACATCTAAAAATAGAGCAAGGGCGTTTCTTTGGTGACGTCGCTTTGACTCACGCTGAAAATGGCGGAAGTGAAAACAATATGCGTAATGCACACCTGTCAATCAATATTGGTGGGCGGGGGGACCGCACTCCTACGTCAAGTTGCGGTCGATCTCAAAACAGCTCCAATTGGTCCACCGTTTTTATGTTGTTAAATTGAAAAAAAAAGGACTGAGTGTGTTTATGTCACCCCAATATGACGGTCTTTACACTATACCTACACATATATCTGTCCAAACGGCTTAAAAAGTAGATTTTTTACCATAGGTGTCCTTTAAAAAAAATTTAACATACACATTCAAAAAAGTCAACAAGGATATTGCAAAAGACTGCTTTAGAACTTTAAAGCTTCTGCTTTAAACTGGACTGTCTGAATATCTACTATTAAATATCTACTATTTTAAAGTATACAGACAAATGTAAAATGTAAAGACAGACTTGCAAAAGCTGCACAGATCAGAGAGGTCCAAGGTGTTGGCAGCTCCGGCCCGATGACGCACAATTAAGTGGAAGTCCTGGAGTGCTAGCAACCAACTGTAGGGGAGCGTGGTCAGTGACCAGGGTGAACTTACGGCTTAGGACTGCCCACTTGACAGCCAGGGCTTTCTTTTCCACTGCCAAGCTTTCTGCAGATGTACAGCATTGGATGCTCCTCACCTTCCTGAACTCCCAGTTCTGTCAGAGGGCTGCAGCAAGAAGGGGCAGCTAACGTCTGGGCCATCTTTATCTGCATGAAAGCCGCCTTCGCTGTTGTTGTCCACTTTACCTTTTGGTCAGTTCTGTCAGAGGGGCGGCTAAGGAGGAGAAGTTAGGGATGAATAGGGTGAAATAAGCAGTTTTAGGTTTTGTTTCTTCAGACAGTAGTACCTGCCAGTAGCCCTTGGTGAGGTTGGGGGTCGAAATGTACCGGGCCCTTCCCAAGCAATCCAGCAACTAATCTACTTGAGGCGTGGGGTAGCCGTCATACTCCGAGACCTCATTGAGCAAGCAAAAGTCATTGCAGAAGCGGAGGGTGCTGTCAGGTTTTAGGACTATCACAATTGGGCTGGACCATGGGCTCTTCAGGGACACACGGTAGGGTCATTGCCTGATGATGACTCTGGGTAGTGTCCAGACCTTGTGTTGTGGAGGGTGTTAGTCTCTTCGGGAAGAGAGGAGCCCACATCAGAAAACAGACCAAAAAGGTGTTACAGCTACACGGGATTGGAGGTTATTAGGGCCACGAGCTGATCTCTAGTCCCAACCCACTTCTTTAGAAGGCTGATAAGGTAAACTGATATATGGATAACTGATCAGTTTTCCTTTTTGCTGGCTGCTTTATATGCTAGGTAACTGGTCCCATTTTCTCCAACACTGTATAGTGGCCCTTCTAGTAGGCCAGGAATTTGCAGTCAGCGTTCGGGACTAGGACCATGACTGTGTCTCCTGGATGGAATTACTATGGTTGAGCTGCTTGTTTTTACTGCCATTGTTGCACCTGCTGTGCTGTGACAAGGTGTTCCCGAACTAATGACATGACACAGTTGATTTTCTCTGTCATTTGTTTCACATGCTCCACAACAGAAGTATGGGCTGCAGGCTGCTGCACCTTTGAGGTCCCAATTGCGCTTGTCCTTTGCGGCGACCCACCTCTGCATCTGTTTAAAGGTTTTGTTAAAGCGCTCGACCAAGCCATCCGTCTGGGGCTGGTAGACTGTAGTCCTCAACTGCTTCACTCTTAGCAACTTGCAATGATCTGCCATTAGCCAGGACATGAAGAGAGTACCATGATTGGTCAGGATCTTTGGTGGGATGCAGAGAGAGCAGGAAAAGCTCCTGGGCGATGACTTAGGTAGGGGCTTTTTGGAGGGAAGCAGCCTCTGTGTACTGGTTGGCATAGTTAACAATCACCAGAATGTGCTCATGTCCCCAGGCAGACATTGGCAGCGTGTTTGGCGATGCAAGCTAGCAGGTGAAACAGGCCTGGCGCAGAACTCAGGCTTGGGTCCAGCAGTTTTTCACCCTGTCGTATCCACGTTGTTCTTTTGCGAATGAGCCCCCTTTTGTGACCTTTTTTCGGAATACATAATACAGGTTAGGATTTTGAGAAGGGGACTCACCATCTCTACTGCTGTTCGAGGCTAGTTGAACAGGGCTCTGATAGGGTCTTTGACTCTGCCTCCATCTACAGCGGCTCCCTCTGGAGCTGGCAAGCTGGGCAGTGGTGGCTAGCAGGTGATCAAACTCAGGCCAGTCTTTCTCAAGCAGCATGTGTACTGGTAAGTCTTTTACCACTCCCAACTTCTACTAGTCAGGTGTCGGGGCTGTCCGAAATGGTCACACTGCCAGCTGGAACTTTTCAGGTTTCCCCGTGAACACAGGTGATGGGCAAGACGGTTTTTGATCCGGTCTGAGGTATAAGGATCCATGCCTGTACCAGACTAACAGCACTTCCGGAGTCCGGCAAAATGGCTTGCTGTTCATTTTAACGTCTGCCTCAGGGGCCCTCTCAGACAGCTCCCGATGGACAATACTTCCTAACAGCCAGATTCATGAAGGGGGCACCAAAATCCCCATGGGCATTGGCTCATCCTGTGGATAGGGAGCTTCTGGCTTGCCTACAGGTCACTGGGTGCCCTCTGAAGTGCATTGCTCCTGGACCACCCTCTGTTGCTCCTGGACCACCCTCCTTCCTGGTGTAGGGTTGTATCCACCACCTTGATGGCCTTGACAAGCTCCAGGGTGGTCGACGGGCTTCTCATCCCCACTGCTTGCCGATGTGACCGAGGGAGGGCTCGAAGCAGTCTGATGATGACCACTCGCTCTTCTATCTGGCTGGTTGTTGGGTGGCCCTTGAGGAACACAGTGTTATGCGAGCCACGTTAGGTCAGCTGCTTGGGCATGGGCTGGCGGGTGGGACTTATACACCCAGTCAAAAATTGTTGACATGTTGCAAAATTGTTGCACATGTTAGTGATAGTCCCAGGTGTGCCAAGGTTTTCCACTTCGCTTCCACATAGCAGTCAGCCATAGCAGTGGGGAGGAAAAAGTTGGTACATTGAGCCTTACCTGTTGGCAGGGAAGACCATGCCCAGTCATTGACATGCCACCCCTCCATGGTGGCGGTGGTCTCAAACATCTGTAGATGGGATTCAACGAAGTTATGGGGGGTCAATTTTGGTAGGAGCTGTGTGGCTCGCACTTGGGGGTCTGGCAGCAGAACATCATTCTCACTTCTCAACCAATGAGAGCAAAAAAAAACGAGGACTTAAGAAATGAACTTGACAGAACTTGATAAAAATTGACAGAGGACTCAAAATGAACTAATCTTCTCCAACACCTGCACAAATGTGTGCATGTGTAAAATAATGAATCACTCTCTGAGAGGACTCGTCGTTCTCAAGTCAAATAAAAGGTTTGTTCAAAATGAATGAATCGTTCAAGAACAACCCATCACTAGCTCTCACATGAACCGGACTGGTACAATAATATGGATAAAAGTAGCAAGCTCATAAACAGACATTTTCAGTAAATGGTGAAGTTGTCCGAACATAAGCTATATGTCACTACTGAAGCAGAGGTTTCATATAACCAAAGTACTTGGTGATAGTAAAGTCTGAAGTACAATATCACGTAAATACAGTATTGATGCTAGTAAATCGTGCACCCAAACAGTGATTGAGGTAACGCTAAGGTTCCTTTGGAGAGTTCATTTACATTTTCAGATGATAAAGAATCTAGTGTTTTCTAGCAACTTGCTTGGTGGAGAGGATTACGTAAATGCTGAGTTGATAACTGCAGTAAATTTTGTCGTGTTTTATTTCTATTTATTCTATTATATATATATATATATATATATATATACAAGTTTCACATATTTTCCTTGCTCCACTGTGATTTACGCATTTGTAACACGCATTTGTTACGCATTTGTAACACTGTACACGATTACACTAGTTAGCGCAGTAAAATTGCCTCTTAATAGTAAAATTCTGACTTTTTTTATTGTGTATTGTCCAGTCCTTACTAAAAAGGCTGATCAGAGGGCTGGAACATGGAGGCAGGATCACAAAGGTTCTTAGTAGGTCATGTCAAATGCATTAAATGAGTTGACTAAAACAATATCTTTGATGATTTTGTAATTTATTGGAAATCATCTTTACTTAGCTGTTATCTTAAGCAAATGTTTTCAACTATATGTATTGTTTTAAAAACATTTATTCATTAGCTTTGTGCATCCTCACTTATTAAACCATGTACATAATAATGTAATAAGTTTTGTTGCATGGCTGATTTGATGCTGTTATTCTGATGTGTTTGTTTCACAGGTTAAATTCCTATTTCAAGTTCTTTATTGTCAGAGACCCATTTGAGCGCCTTATATCTGCTTTCAAGGACAAGTTTGTGAAGAACCCAAGATTTGAACCCTGGTACAAACATGACATTGCCCCAGCCATTGTTCGCAAATATCGAAGAAGCCACCAAGATGACAGCGAAAGTGTTGGTCTTCGGTTTGAGGATTTTGTGCGTTACTTGGGTGACAAAACAGGCCGACAGCACTTGGACAGGCAGTTTGGTGACCACATTATTCACTGGCTGACATATGCTGAGCTTTGTGCTCCTTGTGATATTTCCTACAATGTTGTGGGACACCATGAAACTCTGGAGCTTGACGCTCCTTATATTTTAAAATCTGCTGGAATTGCTGGTCTGGTGTCATACCCCAGTATCCCGCCAGGAATAACGCGCTACAACCGCACAAAAGTGGAACGCTACTTTTCTGGAATCAGTCAACGAGACATTCGCCGTCTTTATGCTCGTTACCAGGGAGACTTCAGCTTGTTTGATTACCCGAGACCTGCCTTCTTACTAAACTGACAGGGAGATTTCTTGTGAATATTTAGGAGTTTATAGCTTACTGAAAAATAGGTTGCCTCATACATGGGGTTGAATCCTTACACCTACATGATGGATGGATGGAATATATATATATATATTTTTTACACTAATCTGAGACTTTACACAATAATTTATTTACCTGTTGGCATTTGACATGGTCAAGGCACCTTAAACCATAATCTTCTTAACTGAAACAGTGCATCAGAAAAGATCTTTTGGTTTTGTTTTCTAATGTATGTTTTGACAAATTTTCACTTGTTTTAGAGTGCAAGTTTTCTGTTTAACATATAGTGATTCAATTGTGATATTACTTCACGAATTTAATTTATTTCAGACATAGTTAGGTCAAATGTGGATTTGTTACAATGTGTTTCATTTTTTTGTTTAGTTCTTTTTCTTCAAAAAAATAAATGAACTGTTTTTTATAGAGAAATGCAGTCTCAAAGTTAAAATTAATTCAATACTCTGAATGTTTCTAAGGTTAGAAACAAAAGTGCAGTTATGAAGTATTGCCTAATGAATTGTTTTGAAATAGAACTTGTGGTGAGTGATGTTTGAACTGGGTTTAAAGTTATAAAAAGTTTATGAAGCTAATCTCAAATGCTCAGTGACTATTTAGAGTATTTTGTAACTCTCTGAGGCCCATTGACCTAGTCATATTGCTTAAGAAGTGATTTTTTTTTTTTTTATCTGTATTTTCTGAATTTTAAGTAGATGTATTTTTAAATCAATTGCTTTAAATTCTCTTGAGATCCTCAAATCCTTGAACTAAGAAAGTGTTAAATGGTAAGAATGACAAAAATGTTTTTGAATGAATATTTCTTTTAAAATAATACTAAATAAAATTATTACAATGCTTTAATTTATGAGACCTGCCTCAGGGTGTCATGGTGGCGCAGTGGGTAGCACGATCGCCTCACAGCAAGAAGGTCACTGGTTCGAACCTCGGCTGGGTCAGTTGGCATTTCTGTGTGGAGTTTGCATGTTCTCCTGTGTTCGCGTGGGTTTCCTCCGGGTGCTCCTGTTTCCCCCACAGTCCAAAGACATGGTACAGGTGAATTGGGTAAGCTAAATTGTCCGTAGTGTATGGATGTTTCCCAGTGATGGGTTGCAGCTGGAAGGGCATCTGCTGTGTGAAACATATGCTGGATAAGTTGGTGGGTAATTCCGCTGTTGTATGTATATGTATGTATGTATGTATATAAGTCTGAATTATTAGCCCCCCCTGTTTATTTTTTCCTCAGTTTCTGTTTAACGGACAGATTTTTTTCAACACATTTCTAAACATAATAGTTTTAATAGCTCATTTATGATAACTGATTTATTTTATCTTGGTCATCATGACTAAATATTTTTCTAGATATTTTTCAAGACACTTCTATACAGCTTAAAGTGACATTTAAAGGACTAACTACTGTAGGTTTATTAGGTTAACTAGGCAGGTTGGGGTAATTAGGCAAGTTAATGATGGTTTGTTCTGTAGAAAGTCGAAAAAAAAAAGCTTAAATGGGCTAATAATTATTATAAATAATAAATAAATATTAATAAGGGGCCAATAAAATGATATAATATAATAAAAATGTAAAACTGTTTTTATTCTAGCTGAAATAAAACAAATAAGACTTTCTCCAGAAGAAAAATATTATCAGACATACTGTGAAAATGTCCTTGCTCTGTTAAACATTATTTAGAAATATTTAAAAAAGAAAAAAATGTGAAGGGGGGCTAATAATTCTGACTTCAACTGTATATACACTCTCAGAAGTATGCGAGCTGTCACTGTAGTGGTTTCAAAAGGTACAAATTTGTACCTACAAGGTCCATATTAATACCTCAAGGGTACATATTAGTACCTAAAAAGTACAAAAGTGTTCATCTTAATTTTGTTTAGGTACTAATATATACTTTTATTATTACTTTTATATATACCCACAGTTGAAGTCAGAATTATTAGCCCACCCCCCCCACCCCCCCTTGAATTTTTTTTCTTTTTTAAATATTTCCCAAGTGATATTCAACAGAGCAAGGAAATTTTCACAGTATGTCTGATAATATTTTTTTCTTCTGGAGAAAGTATTATTTGTTTTATTTCAGCTAGAATAAAAGCTGTTAAAAAAATTTTTAAGACAATATTATTAGCCCCTTTAAGCTTTATATATATATATGTATGTATGTATGTATGTATGTATGGTGTATGTATGTATGTATGTATGTATGTATGTGGGGTTCTATCTGGAATTTTTAATAATACATGTAACCAATTCTCTGTTCTATTCCAAATGTATTTATACAATGGTTAATTTTTTTTATTATTTAAAACATTTATTCCTGGATTACTCACACGCAGTTACTATAAAGTCTGAGCTTTTGAGAATATAGCCAAGCAATTACAATTTTAAAAGCAAACAATTATATCTTTACAATATTTCTCTTGAATGTTCTTTTTTTTTCTCCCCCTTTTGGAATGTTGTCATGTCAAAAAATTTTTCTCCATGTTACTTCTGTTGTTCAGATCATTCTGTTTTTTACTTTTTTTATGTATACATTTGAAAGATTCTCAGATGTATCTTTCACTGTTTTACTACAAATGTTTAAGTACATTACTTTTCTCATTTCCTGATGTTGCATCTGTTAATAATGTAATCTAAAAATCTGTAAAAGGATAACATTTTCTCACAGAGACCTATAAAAAATAAGACTAAAGTTAGAATTTGCATAACTGCTTGCATAAAGCATACTGAGCTTTACAAGTCAAGGGTGAAAATGCAGGTTTGGAATTAAAACATCAGAAAAGATTTTGATCATGATACATTATACATGCCTTACAGATTAATTCCCTTGAATGGATAGTAAATTAAGAAGTTTATGAAGTGAAATCTGTGCCAATATTTCAGAAACAAATCCAGCATTTTGCAAACAAACCAGCCTAGGCAAATAACTGAGAGAGCACCACTCAGAGGATTCGTTTTTATGGTCAAAATGTAGAATTCTTACAAAGTAGTTTGCAACACAATAAAGTGTTTTGATAAAAAAAAAATATTATACCATTGTTTATCAACCCTATCAAATACAAATTACTATTTTGTATTTGAAACGCATGTATCATAAACCCTGCTCATCACTGTGTGTAGGTGTGTTTTCTTCTGTGGGAAAAAAAGATGAACTCTTCATATATCACTCTTAAAATATAAGTGTCAATTTTATTGGCCACATAATGGATGGAAGCAACATGTATAGTACTATATTCTGACTCATCTGCATTGAACAGGACTTTTGGCTGCTGTATTTAGTAGTTTATTTTGAGACCTAAAATTGAGTATATATTTTAATACATTTCAATATATATATATATACACATACATTTGACTGAACACATTTTTTCAGTTGGCCTAAATGAAATTCAGCAAACTGATTTTTTTTCAGTTGTAGCAACAGGCTGTTACATTGGCTCAATAAAAAATAATGTGTTGAGCCAATTGAAAAATCAAGACTGCCCAATCATCTTAATGGCTAATTATGTATACAGGGAGTGGAGAATTATTAGGCAAATGAGTATTTTGAGCACATCATCCTCTTTATGCATGTTGTCTTACTCCAAGCTGTATAGGCTCAAAAGCCTACTACCAATTAAGCATATTAGGTGATGTGCATCTCTGTAATGAGAAGGGGTGTGGTCTAATGACATCAACACCCTATATCAGGTGTGCATAATTATTAGGCAACTTCCTTTCCTTTGGCAAAATGGGTCAAAAGAAGGACTTGACAGGCTCTGAAAAGTCAAAAATAGTGAGATATCTTGCAGAGGGATGCAGTACTCTTAAAATTGCCAAGCTTCTAAAGCATGATCATCAAACAATCAAGCGTTTCATTCAAAATAGTCAACAGGGTCGCAAGAAGCGTGTGGAAAAACCAAGGCGCAAAATAACTGCCCATGAACTGAGAAAAGTCAAACGTGCAGCTGCCAAGATGCCACTTGCCACCATATTTCAGAGCTGCAACATCACTGAAGTGCCCAAAAGCAAAAGGTGTGCAATACTCAGAGACATGGCCAAGGTAAGAAAGGCTGAAAAACGACCACCACTGAACAAGACACACAAGCTGAAACGTCAAGGCTGGGCCAAGAAATATCTCAAGACTGATTTTTCTAAGGTTTTATGGACTGATGAAATGAGAGTGTCTTGATGGGCCAGATGGATGGGTCCGTGGCTGGATCGGTAAAGGGCAGAGAGCTCCAGTCCGACTCAGACACCAGCAAGGTGGAGGTGGAGTACTGGTTTGGGCTGGTATTATCAAAGATGAGCTTGTGGGGCCTTTTCAGGTTGAGAATAGAGTCAAGCTCAACTCCCAGTCCTACTGCCAGTTTCTGGAAGACACCTTCTTCAAGCAGTGGGATAAAGTCTGCATCCTTCAAGAAAAACATGATTTTCATGCAGGACAATGCTCCATCACACGCGTTCAAGTACTACACAGCGTGGCTGGCAAGAAAGGGTCT
Source organism: Danio tinwini (assembly GCA_903798205.1). Lineage (NCBI taxonomy): Eukaryota > Metazoa > Chordata > Actinopteri > Cypriniformes > Danionidae > Danio > Danio tinwini. The sequence goes on along the minus strand of CAIGQZ010032649.1, from coordinate 257,129 downwards.
AAAAGAAGAAAAACTAATGACATGGCCTCCTTGTTCACCTGATCTGAACCCCATAGAGAACCTGTGGTTCATCATCAAATGTGAGATTTACAAGGAAGGAAAACAGTACACCTCTCTGAACAGTGTCTGGGAGGCTGTGGTTGCTGCTGCACGCAATGTTGATGGTGAACAGATCAAAACACTGACAGAATCCATGGATGGCAGGCTTTTGAGTGTCCTTGCAAAGAAAGGTGGCTATATTGGTCACTGATTTGTTTTTGTTTTGTTTTTGAATGTCAGAAATGTATATTTGTGAATGTTGAGATGTTATATTGGTTTCACTGGTGAAAATAAATCATTGAAATGGGTATATATTTTTTATTTTTTGTTAAGTTGCCTAATAATTATGCACAGTAATAGTCACCTGCACACACAGATATCCTCCTAAAATAGCTCAAACTAAAAACAAACTAAAAACTACTTCCAAAAATATTCAGCTTTAATATTAATGAGTTTTTTGGGTTCATTGAGAACATGGTTGTTGTTCAATAATAAAATTAATCCTCAAAAATACAACTTGCCTAATAATTCTGCACCCCCTCCATTGCTAAAGTAACTTTACTGAATTGTTTATTCCCTGTCGTCCCAAAAGAAAATTAACAATAAAATGTACACTATAATGATACAATAAACACTGCCACATTTATTTATTTTCATTTAACAGACACTATTGTGAAAACATTAACAAATACATTGAACATTTATACTAAGTTATCCTTACAAAGTCATACACTTTAATTCTCATAATATACACAAAGCTGGTGTAATTAATACACTCACAGTCATGCAAAAATGTCAAAAAATAAATAAAATGTAAATATTTTGGAGGTCACTTTAACCTCTGTTCAGTGTAATGTCACCTACATATTACCATTTTACAAAAGGTCATTTGAACCCATGAGATCACATTTTTAATGGTTAAACTCGTTCATTAACATTAAACATCAAATACATTTACATAATAAAAACTATAAATACACCATCAAATTTAAACAATGAATTACTTAACCCAGTTTGACAGAAAAAGTAAAAAAAAAAAAAAACTTTATGAGGAACTTTGCCATGTGACCATGTTTAGAAAGTCATTGTTGTACTCCACATTGAGTAGATACAACAATCCAAAAGCACAAAAAATGCACTGATGAAGTTTCCTGCTGTGGAGCACCATCTATTCTTCAGGGACAGTGGACATTCAGCACTGTTAACAGAGTTATAATGTTCATCGCACTGCTGCTTACTGGCTCAAGAATCCCCATCTTCATTGCTGAGTGGTTTTCCAATGGCCCTCTATGTACCAAGTCTACATATATCAAATACATATACAAATGTCTCCATACCATTAATATAATTTTCAAAAATACTACTCCTGTTGGGTCACAAAATGTTATTTCAAGAAGGAATGTGGTTGTTTACATAATTACTAGCATAGTAACAGTATAGTAACTAAAGTTCTATACTGTGAAATGCTATGTTGGAAATTGCATATTCACATGTGAAATGTAATTCATTGTGGCCGGGCACTTGTTTGTTTTCAGGAATTCTTCAAAATATCCTATTTTGTGTGCAACAAAAGAAAGAATCTTCTACAAGTTTGAACAAGAGGAAATTAAATCAAAACAGGATTTTGTTTCACACAATACTAAAAATCCTGTCATGATTTACCTTCACTTGTTCCAAACTTTTTTTTTTTTTCTCCTGTTAAACACTGTTCTTTTTCTCCTGTTGATTTTCTGAAGAAAGCTGGAAACCTGTAACCATTGACTTCCGAAGTATTAGTTTTTTTTTCCACTAAGGCACTCATAAAGGTTTGAAACCACATGAGTTTCAATTCAATTCAATTCAATTCATCTTTATTTGTATAGCGCTTATACAATGTAGATTGTGTCAAAGCAGCTTCACATGGAAGTTTATAGTGAATTGAAACAGTGTCAGTTCAGTTTTCAGTGTTTAAGTTCAGTTTAGTTTAGCTCAGGTCAGTGTGGTTTAATAATCACTACTGAGAGTCCAAACACTGAGGAGCAATTCCATCGATGCGCAGCTCTACAGATCCCGAACCATGCAAGCCAGTGGCGACAGCGGCGAGGAAAAAACTTCACCAACTGGCGAAAGTGAAGAATTTAAAAAACCTCGAGAGAAACCAGGCTCAGTTGTGCACGACCATTTCTCCTATGGCCAAACGTCTTGTGCAGAGCTGCAGTCTAGGCGCAGTAGCTGGACCTCCGTGAAGACACGTCTGACCTTGGAGCATCACAGGAATCAGTCTTATGCTCTCCATCATGACTACCACAGCAGCAGCTCAGGATACGGCCTGGTCCGGAAACCTTGGGATCGTCTCGTCGCTGGTCTTGGATCGCATCAGTGGCACTGCATAGTCTGAGGGTCTCGAGATGAGTACCCCCAGGTGGAAATACAGAATAAGGAGAATAATTAGCGTAGCTGCTGTTCATAGTGTATATAAACAAGAAGCAAAATCGTGTGTGGGGCACATCATGCGTCATACCGCTATGTAATGCACTGAGTGTATGCTTTGCTAAAAAGATAGGTCTTTAATCTAATTTTGAAGAGTGAGAGTGTGTCTGAGCCTCGGACATTATCAGGAAGGCTATTCCAGAGTTTAGGGGCCATAAATGAGAAGGCTCGACCTCCTTTACTCGATTTAGCTATTCTAGGTACTACAAGAAGCCCTGAGTTTTGAGATCTTAAAGAGCGGGTTGGATTGTAGCGAGACAAGAGGTTGGTTAAATAAACAGGAGCTAGATTATTTAAGGCTTTATAGGTAAGAAGCAATATTTTAAATTCAATACGAAACTTAACAGGCAGCCAGTGTAAGGAGGATAAAATTGGGGTGATATGATCATATTTTCTAGACCTGGTAAGAACTCTGGCAGCTGCATTTTGTACTAGCTGAAGTTTGTTAATGGAGGATGCTGGGCAACCAGCAAACAGAGCATTACAGTAATCCAGCCTAGAAGTCATGAAAGCATGAACTAGCTTTTCTGCATCTGAGATGGATAGCATATTTCGCAATTTAGCAATATTTCTTAGATGAAAGAAGGCAGTTTTTGTGACATGGGATATATGATTTTAAAAGGTTAAATTGCTGTCTAATATGACACCCAGATCTTTTTTAGTAGAGCTAACTCTAACTTTGTATCCCTCTAGTTGCAGGTCGAGTTGTGAGAACTGCTGTGTACAGGATTTAGGCCCAATAAGTAATAATTCTGTTTTGTCTGAGTTTAAGAGAAGAAAATTGTTGTTCATCCAGTCTTTAACATCTTTAATACACTCAGTTAGCTTAGACAGTTCAGACATCTCATCCGGTTTAGTTGAAATGTATAATTGAGTATCATCTGCATAGCAGTGAAAACTGATCCCATGTTTTCTAATAATGTCCCCCAGGGGAAGCATGTATATTGTAAACAGCAAAGGGCCTAAAACTGATCCTTGAGGTACCCCGTACTTTACCAGTCTTACTTGTGAAAGTTGTCCATTAATATTTACAAACTGGTAACGATCAGCTAAGTATGACCTAAACCATTGAAGAGCCTGTTCTTGGACACCTGTAGAATATAAGCGGTCTATGAGAATATTGTGATCAACGGTGTCAAAAGCGGCGCTAAGATCTAGTAGAACTAATAGTGAGATGCACCCTTGGTCAGCAGCTAAGAGTAAATCGTTGGTTATTTTCACTAATGCGGTTTCTGTGCTGTGATGAGGCCTGAAACCTGACTGAAACACTTCAAAAATATTGTTTGTCTGCAGAAAGGAGCATAATTGGGTAGAAACAACTTTTTCAAGTATTTTAGACATAAACGGAAGATTTGAAATAGGCCTATAATTAGCTAGGTTGCTGGGGTCCAGTTGTGGTTTCTTAATAATAGGTTTAATAACAGCTAGCTTGTAAGGATTTGGAACATGGCCTAAAGCTAAAGAAGAGTTGATAACGTTAAGGAGAGGTTCTCCTATAACAGGTAGCAAATCTTTCAGTAATTTTGTTGGAATTGGATCTAACATACATGTAGCTGGTTTAGAACTATTTATAACTTTATCTAGCTCTTCCTGTTCTATGATTTTGAAGCATTGTAGGTTATTTTGATTCAGTGGAATGTTTACTGGATCTGAAGTATAAGGTGGTGCAGAAAGTTTAACATCTTCAATTTTCTGTCTAAAGTCTTCTATTTTATCACTGAAAAAATTCATGAAGTCATCACTACTAATATGCGGTGGGACATTTTGTTCCAAGGATGACTGATTATTTGTTAATTTAGCAATGGTGCTAAATAAAAATCTAGGCTTGTTATGATTATTTTCAATCAGTTTGCGGAGGTGCTCAGCCCTGGCAGATTTAAGAGCCCTCCTATAGCTGGACATACTGTCTTTGTACGCAATTCTAAAAACCTCTAAGTTTGTTTTTTTCCATTTACGTTCCAGGGCACGGGTTGCTGTTTTGAGAGCGCGAGTATGACTATTGTACCATGGTGTAGTTTTGTTCACTCTAGCCTTTTTTAATTTAATGGGTGCCACCGTATTTAGTGTGCTAGTAAAGATGGCATCCATACTGCTGGTTACTACATCAAGGTCATTTACGTTTGCGGGTGTATTTCGAATTAAAGAAAGATCAGGTAAGTTATTTATGAATTCATCCTTGGTGGACAGAATGATAGTCCTACCAGGGCAGTATATTGGTGCAGATCTGATCATTTCAGGTGAACGCAGCTTATATAGCAAGAGGTAGTGGTCTGTAATATCCTCACTTTGTGCTATAATGTCTACATCAAAGACCTCAATTCCGTAAGACAATATTAGATCTAATGTTTGCTTTAAGCGATGGGTTGGACCAACCGCATTTTGTTTTATCCCAAGTGAATGTAGTAGATCCATAAAGGCGAGCCCTAGTGTATCATTGGAGTCATCTACATGGATGTTAAAGTCTCCTACAATTAGTATTTTATCAGTTTTAACTAGTAAGTCAGAAATAAAATCAGAAAACTCTTTTAGAAAATTGACATAGGGTCCTGGGGGTCTATATATGGTGATTATAGCGAGAGATATCATAGGTTTTTGCATAATATCTGGTAGCATAACATTAAGAGCTAATACTTCAAAGGAGTTAAACATAAGTCCCTTTCTCTGACTAACATTAAGAATATCACTAAAGATTGATGCAACTCCACCACCACGACCAGTTTGACGAGCCTCATGCTTATATGAGAATCCTGGAGGAGTAGCTTCATTTAAGCTAATATAGTCATTTTGTTTCAGCCAGGTTTCAGTGAGACAGAGTGCATTAAGATTGTTATCTGTTATTATTTCATTTATGATAAGTGTTTTAGGTGCTAGTGACCTGATGTTTAGGAGACCAAGCTTTACGAAGTTAGTATTATCCCTTTTTATTGGATTTTCAGCTTTTATTCTTAATAGATTTTTTCTAGAGCACACAGTACTTTTAATTGTTGATCTAATAACCCGAGGAACAGACACAGTCTCTATGGGGTACTCTAGACATGTGTTACTATAATTTAAGTTGGACGAACAAGAGTCTATATGGGTAAAATGTGAATTTTGTGAATTTTTACTTACTAGTCAGACAGAACGAAGCATCTTAGAGATGTTGTCCGACAGCAGTTCAGCTCCAGCTCGACTAGGATGCAGCCCGTCAGCGCGGAAGAGCCTAGGACGCTCCCAGAAAAGATTCCAGTTATTAGCAAAGAGCAATTTCTGTTCATTACACCATGTTAATAGCCATTCATTCAGAGCAAAAAGTCTACTGAACCTTTCATTTCCTCGGCGGTAGGTAGGAAGCGGTCCAGAAACGATGATCTGCGTGGCGGGCGAGGTGCGTCGAACCGTCTCGATCAGGCTCCTGAAGTCCCTCTTCAGGATCTCCGACTGGCGAAGCCCGGTGTCGTTCGTCCCCACATGGAGGACAACGGCACCGAGGCTCTCGTCAGCGCTCAGGATACTCGGAATCTGTGTAGAAATATTCTTAACGCGAGCACCAGGAAAGCAAAATGTGCGTACTTTATTACCTGAAGTGGAGGCAGGACGGACGTGGCGGACGATGGAGTCACCGATGATAGCCACATCGTGACCCGTCTCGCGGAGAGAGGCGAAGCGGTTCTCCGTGGAGATCTCGAACACGGGAGGAGGAGACTCTCTGCCCCGGGGCTTCCTGAGCACCCTACGCGGCTGCACCCAGGGGCCGTGGTAGCCGGGTGTCGGCGTGAACGACCCCTGGGCACACCGCGTCCTAGGTGCGCTGGGCCTGGACAGAGAAACACGTGGGGTTGAAGTGGACGGAGTGTCGCGGCTGTATTGTGCACTTACCTCAGATGAGCGGACTGGCACACGGGACACAGCGAGCGAGGCCCGCTGCGCCGTGAGTTCAGTGCGCCTCACCTGCAGAAGGCGGATGCGTTCATCCAGCCGTCCCAGCTCCATGTCCAGCGCCTCCATCGATGTCTCTCCTGCACACAAAGACAGAGACACAAGCGACATCGTACAGGGTAAACGAGCAAAGCCAGTAAGTGAGAAAATTAGGGAATGAAAGCAGTCGGTAGTTTTAGCTGACTAGCGAATCTAGCAGGCCAAAGCTACAAACAACAGGCGGATGCTCGAGAGACAGAACGTTTTTAAAGTAGATTTATTTATAAAGTGCTAAATGTTGTATAAAATGTATTTAGGGATTGTTCCCCCTAAGTAGTATTTAGCGAAAGTGGAGGTATTTGGTAATAAAAATGCAAATTGCGAATCTATGCAACAGAGAGCTACAACACAGCCCGTTTAGCGTTTAGCGTAGCGTAGCAGTGACGTCACTTTCACTAAGTAAATAGTGAGTACATTTTCATTTTTGGGTGAACTAACCCAGAACTACAACACATTTGCAAAAAAGCACTAGTAGTAGTAGTAACTGCTTTTTTTAAATCTTTTTTTTTTTTTCAGAGAAGAATGAGAAGGTTTGCCTCTTTGCTGTTGTGTAAGTAAAGTTTCAATATTATTATGCTTGAGTTTTATATTTGAACTTTTATTGGGATGAAGCAACTCAAAAAAATCCACATATAAATGTCCACATATAGAATGTAAATCACTATTTAACGTTTTCAAACCAGTGTAATT
>CAIGQZ010032649.1:235667-249574 GCA_903798205.1 Danio tinwini | reverse complement strand
GTTCAACTAATTATGAACCCCTTATAGCTAAATTAATTGAAAAAACGACTAGATGGATGACACTGCCTCTTTCTCTAATGGGAAGAATAAACGTGATTAAGATGAGTATATTACCCATTTTTTATATATCTTTTCCAATCATTACCACTTCCCCCTCCCCTACATTATTTTCAAGAATAAGAAAACTACTTTCTTTTATTTTTTTTATTTTATTTGGAATAACTGGAAGCCAACACTGAGACTTTCTTTACTGTATCTCCCTTATGAAAGAGGAGGGCTCCAATTACCAAATTTTGTCTGGTACTATTGGGCTGCTCAGTTAAAAGCTGCATTGTACTGGTTCTCTTGTGAAGCTGCTATACCTTGGTTGTATGTTGAAAAGTTGACAGCAAAAGGCCTGACTCTTGACAGCTTTTTATAGTCAGCAACCCTTAAAGAACTAAAACAAAAGACAGACAATCCATTTGTAAAAAAACACTATTGTAATTTGGTACAAAGCCCATACCATGGATATCTTAAAGACCTCCCAGTGCTTTTTTGTTTTTCCCCTATTTGGGGCAGTAATAATTTCAGTCCTGCTAAAAACGATATAGGGTTTAAACTATGGATGAATAAGGACATAATGAAATTAAAAGATTTGTATGAAGACAACACATTTAAAATATTTTACACAGCTATTGGAACCTCTTACAGAACAAGATTGTTTCATCAAAGGACAAATTACACAATTATATAACAAGAAAACTCTGAAAATAAAAGACTTGCATGGGTACAGGATACGAAAATAGATATCCCAGTAGAGGACTGGAATATAATTTTCTTGAATGCACAAACAAAAACATTAAACTCCCGATTGAGATTGCTACAATATAATTGGGTAATGAGAACTTATATTACTCCTGTAAGATTAAATAAATTCAACCCTAAGATCCCTGATCTTTGTTTTAAATGCAAGAAAATACATTTTTCCATTGTGTGTGGTAGTGCGAGGAGATGCAAACATTTTGGGTGGAGGTGAATCAATATATTTCACAATTTGTTTCCATTTATGTCCTGGATGTATATTGAATCTACAAAAGAAAGAAAATTGCTTGATTTATGTTTAATACAAGCAAGGCGTTGTATTGCTTTATGTTGGATAATGTTAATCGCCCCTGCAGGAAAAAAAATCTTCTGAATTTTGTGATATCTGGAAGGTTAATTGTCTGAAAGTTGTTTATATATTAATAGAACATATAATAGGAATGGGTCTATAATTATTGATATCAAGTACTTCACCACCCTTGTGAAGTGGGGTAATGCGTCTTCCAAATACTGTAGATGGCATTTTACATGAAAACAAAGACAAATTAAACAACTCAGCAAGTGGATACATAATAATATGAAAAGAGTTTAAGAAGTGTATCAATACCATCCAATCCAGCACAACTATGTCCACTTAATTCATTAATAACATTCTGAATTTCAATAGGTAAAATATTCTAACTGAAAACAACTATTACAAGAAAAAAACATACAGTGCCAGTATTCGGATTAGAATCAGATACTAATGTGGATCAAGCAGAAGAAAAACATGATTAAATGACTAAGCAATATATAAAGGGTCATGCCAAACTATATTAACTTTAATTTGATTGATAGAATTTTTATTCAGAGTACTAAAGATTTTTTTATTTATTCAAAAACTACTTAGGATTCTGATAATGCTGAAAAAGATAATCCTTATAAGTAAATTCAGCATTTCCTAATTTCTTGCTCAGATTTCTCAAGTGTCTATATACCTCCCAATCAGCATTGCTTCTTGTCTGCTGAAATATAGCCTATATGCTTTATCCCTTTGCCTAAAGAGACTAACAATTCAGATGATCACCCCTAACCCTAATAGTTTTCCAAGGAGTGTGCTTGTCCACAACATTAATGAACAAAATAATACCATGCATCTTGGACATTAGAAATTAAGTTAAATGTTTCCCAATTAATAGAAAACAAATCAATCATATCACACTGCTTCTCCTGTGATATTGCTCATATATACACATACAGTTGAAGTCAGAATTTTTAGTCCCCCTGAATTAAAAGCCCCCCTGTTTATTTTTTCCCAATTTCTGTTTAACAGAGAGATTTTTTCAACACATTTCTAAACATAATAGTTTTAATAACTAGACACCAGTACAGCTTAAAGTAACATTTAAAGGCTTAACTAGGTTAATTAGGTTAACTAGGCAGGTAAGGGTAATTAGGCAAGTTATTGTATAACAATGGTTTGTTCTGTAGACTATCGAAAAAAATATATAGCTTAAATAATTTTGACCTTAAAATGGTTCTTTAAAAATTAAAAACTGCATTTATTCTAGCCGAAATAAAACAAATAAGACTTTCTCCAGAAGAAGAAATATTATCAGACATACTGTGAAAATTTCCTTGCTCTGTTTTATTTTAAAAAGAAATAACCATTTGCTAAAATAATTTCAGTTCATTTTTTTTCCTTATTAATGTACACACAGCACCCCATAATCAACAGAAAAATACAGACTTGTTGACATTTTTGCAGATTTGTAAAAAAAAAGAAAAACTGAAATATCACATGATCCTTAGTCTACAGACCCTTTGCTGTGATACTCATACATTTACTTCTGATCAACATTAAGATGGCTCTACGGCTTCATTTGAGTCCAGCTGTGTTTGATTATACTGACTGGACTTCTGATTGAGACCTTACAGCTCACAATGTATGTCGGAGCAAATGAGAATCATGAGGTTAAAGGAACTGCCTGAAGAGCTCAGTGACAGAATTGTGGCAAGGCATAGATCTGACCAAGGCTACAAAAAAGTTCTGCTACACTTAAGGTTCCTAAGAGCACAGTGGCCTTCATAATCCTTAAATGGAAGATGTTTGGGACAACCAGAACCCTTCCCAGAGCTTGCCGTTCGGCCAAACTGAGCTATCGAGGAGAAGAGCCTTACTGAGAGAGGTAAAGAAGAACCCAAAGATCACTGTGGCTGAGCTCCAGAGATGCAGTCAGGAGATGGTAGAAAGTTGTAGAAAGTAAACTATCACTGCAGCCCTCCACCAGTCGGAGCTTTATGGCAGAATGGCCCAAAGGAAGCCGTTTAGCAAACAGACTTACAACATAGTGAGAAATAAGATTCTCTGGTCTGATGAGACCAAGAGAGAACTTTTTGGCCTTAATTCTAAGCAGTATGTGTGGAGAAAATGAGGCACTTCTCACCACTTGTCCAATACAGTCCCAACAGTGAGGCATGGTGGAGGCAGCATCATACTGTAAGAGTTTACAGGACGACTGGTTGTAATTGAGGGAAAGATTAATGAGGTCAAGTACAGGGATATCCTGGATGAAAACCTTCTCCCAAGGACGTCAGACTGGGCTGAAAGTTTACCTTCCATCAAGACCCTAAGCACACAGCTAAAATAATGAAGGAGTGGCTTCACAACAGCTCTGTGACTGTTCTTGAATGGCCCAGCCAGAGTCCTGACTTAAACGCAATTAAGTATCTCTGCAGAGACCTAAAAATTACTGTCCACTAACGTTTACCATCCAACCTGACAGAACTGAAGAGGATCTGCAAAAATGAACAAATGATTTAAGCAAATTGCTGCAATATAACAGAAGGAAACATTTAAGGGGGGGTGAAAAAACAAAAAGGTCTACAGACAATTCCTTTGTCTTCATGATTGGTTTGTGCTTTGACGTACACTGTTAACCCTGGGACCTTATAGACAGTTGTATGCCTTTTCAAATCATGTCCAATCAACTGAATTTACCACAGGTGAACTTCAATTAATCTGCTGAAACATCTCAAGAATGATCAGTGGAAACAGAATGTACCTGAGCTCAATTTAGAGTACCACGGCAAAGGCTATGAATATGTATGTACATGTGATTTTTTCAGGTTTTTCATTTTAAATAAATTTGCAACAATTTCCAAAAAAAAAAAATCACACATCATTATGGGATATTGTGTGTAGAATGTTGAGGAAACTAATTAATTTAATCTATTTTGGAATAAGGCTGTAACATAAAAAATGTGGAAAAGGAAAGCGCTATGAAAACATTCCGGATGCACTGTATACGCATTATGTACATATGCATCATACTGTTATGCGATGCATTGTGTGTATGCATTACTAAAAAAGATAGGTCTTTAATTTAGTTTTGAACTGAGAGAGTGTCTGAGATTTGGACATGATCAGGAAGGCTATTCCAGAGTTTAGGAGTCATAAATGAGAAGGCTCGACCTCCTGTAGGAGTATTCTGGTTACTACCAGAAGCCCTGAGTTTTGAGATCTTAAAGAGCAGGTTGATTGTAGCGAGACAGAAGGTTGGTTAGATAAACAGGAGCTAGATTATTTAAAGCTTTATAGGTAAGAAGCAATATTTTAAAATTAATACGGAACAGCCAGCCAGTGTAAGGAGGATGATTTTGAGAAATGATGATCTGTGTTAGGTAATGGCGTGGATTTTCAGATTGATGTCTGCTCCAGGATGGAGTAACATGTAAAACGTCTAAAAGTCTAGGTTACATGATGACCTTAGTGTCATCCCACTTTATTGAATTAGCATGCTTTATTGATTTATCCAGCCAGGTCAGGGGTCATGGAGACCTCTTGAGTGGAGCTGGACTTTTGAAGAATTGGAAACAACTGTTTAATGAGTTATTTGCCATTTTATGTGTTAAATCTTTTAAAGTTAATTCCTTTGTATGTAAGCTGCCAGTTTGGATGTTGATTGTACTGGTTCTTAACCAGTTTTGATAAGACTGCTGAGAGTACAGTCAGCCTTGGGTAAGAAATGTAAGAAACTTTGTGTGTGCGTGCGTGCGTGCGTGCGCTATTCATTTTTGGGTCATTTCACAGGTCTGGGGTCATCTCTGAAGTGGCTATCTGACATATTTGTATGCTTGAGATATTGACATATTGTACACATGCACAAGGAAATGTTCCTAGTCTCTCAGGTTAAAACACAATATAATTGTTAATGTTTTGAGATTGTAAGCAGAGCAGGCTAGGAACTCATTGCGAGTGTTGAAGCTGGCTTCTGCTGATGAAACTGCAAACTGTTTTCAGTAAACTTTCTTTTTTAAATTAATCTCTGACTTCGGCTCTTCTTCATCTGACAGATGATTTTTGGGTTCAAACTGTAAAATATCCCTACATAGGTGAAGTGCATCAGACTGTCTCAATCAGGCTCCCAAAGTCCCTCTTCAGGATCTCCGTCTGCCGCAGCCTGGTGCCATTTGTCCCCAGATGCAGGAAGACAGCTCTGATGGTCTCGCCAGTGCTTAGGATGGCTCAGGGTACCTTAGCAGAGACATGACATCCTTAACACAAGCACCAAGAAAGCAGTGAATGTGCACATTATTACCTTTAGAAGAATCAGCACAGACAAAAAGAAGACACAGTTATACAGTTATAACTAGGTTCACTCCAATCTTAATTGTTCCCTGTATATTATAGGGAAATGGAAATCAGATTGCTGCAGTTATTATTACACTGTAAAGCATATAGAAGAGAGAAAAATCAGCTAGTTGGAAAACTAAGAGATTTGGAAATGAATGGCATCTCAGTCAAAGATGCATTTTAGAATGCACAGAAACAGTCAAAGATGTATGATTTTCTTTTTCAATTTTTGAGGAATACAGATTTAATAAACAAGATATCATATTTTTTAATGATGAATATAATAATGAATAACCTGTATAGAGTTATCCTTCCACTCGTTGAGGTTTCACAGTTCAATACAGTTGTAGGGCTGGGCAATATAGAAAAAATTTATATCTCAATATTGTCAAATTTTTTCTGATATTGGATATATATCTTGATATGTTTGCATTTACTTTAGAACAACAGAAAACATGATTCTCTTGTGCCCACATAAAAAAAATAAAAAACTATTTAAAACAGCTACTATTGCAAAGTATATACAAACAAAATCTTTAGTACAAATTTAAGCATTTAAAAAGATACTAACAAAACAAAAAAAAAGTGTTCACTGACTCCTTTTAATTAAATGAACTTGTATTTGTAACTAAAGTAGTGCAAACCAAGTACAGAAAGTGCAGTGTTTCCACTGTCAAAGGTACCTAAAAAGCTAACGTTCCGTACCACTTTTTAAGTACCCTTTACAAAGGGCACCAGCACAATAGAACAGTACTAACAGGGTGGAGCTTGACGCACAGCTGAATGTTATTGGTTTACAGAGAATAGTCACCAAACCTTGTCATCTTCTTGTGACAAACAGCAACATGACAAGAAAAATATAACCTGACAAATGTGGTAGTGAAGCATGAAAATATAAAACATTTAGTAATACAAACACAGTTGCTAATAATACTAAAATAATAATTCAATCTTATTAAAATTATATATAAATAAAATATATAATTCTATTTCATGTCAAGGCAAGTCGAGCATTGAAAATCCACTACACGTGTGGACATACAGAGGAACAAAATGTTGTGTCTCGCAGTACCATGGTGCTACATAAATGAATCATGAATACAAACAGAACACTGGACAAAAGAAAAAAAAAACATATGCATAACTAACATATACTATAAGATGTTTAACTTTACACAGAACAAGACAGGCTATACAAGTACTTTTACATGACACTAAACAATGCTGTGCAGGATATTGTGCAAGAGAGGTATTAAAGGTTTAATAATGTGCAAAAAATTTGTGGTAAGGTTGAAGCAAGCAGTTCAACATGATTGTGGTACATTTACAGTAAACATCGTTTTCATTATTGAGTTCTTGTAAGATGGAGTTTAAATAAAGTGTCAGGTGCATAACACACAGATCTATACAGTATTAACACCTCCCAATTCCTCAGCATCAATGGCATCACTTAACACTTGCTTAATTGAAATTAAAGCTTGGATGCAACATAATTATCTTAAGCTGAATAGTTCAAAAAACGAGATTTTACTGATTGGCACTTCTTCTAACATTCAGAGGTGTAGTGAATTTGAGTTAACGGTTGATGGGTCTGTCTTATCACCATCTCCGCAGGTGCGTAATCTTGGTGTTCTCCTGGACTCTCAGCTTAGCCTGAAGCCTCATTTTAAACATTTAACTAAAACGGCCTTTTATCATCTTAGAAATAAAGCCCGCTTACATCCTTTGCACTCAAGGCCGGACGCTGAAAGACTTGTCCATGCATTTATCATGTCTCGTTTGGATTTTTGCAATTCTCTGTTTGGGTTGCCAGCTAAATCTCTCAAGATTCTACAATACATCCAAAATTCTGCAGCACGTGTGTTGACACACATCATCTCGGTCTCACATCACTCCTGTACTCCAACAGCTTCACTGGCTGCCCGTCAAGTCTCGTATTGATTTTAAGACATTGATTTTAACATATAAAGCGGTTCATGGTTCTGCTCCAGGTTACATTTGTGACTTGATATCCATTTCCTCTGCCTCTCGCTGTCTACGCTCTGCATCGGGTCCTATGCTGTTTCAGCCTCGCTGTAAACTCAGCACCATGGGAGGTAGGGCATTCTCTTCCCGTGCAACTGTGGAATGCTCTCCCCACAAACATTAGGAATGCTGGCTCCTTGGACTGTTTTAAGAAGCTACATAAACTCACCTTTTTAGGGCTGTTTTTAATTTGTGATATCTCTTTTTTCTTACTGTGTTTTTGTAGGTTTTATTGTTTTACTAAGCTTTGTTGTTTTTACTTTCTTGTAAGTGCTTTGGATTTTAGAAAAACATGTTATAAATAAAATGTATTATTATAAGAAAGAAGAGTGTTTCTACAGGTGGTTTGTCAAGCCCACTCACCTGTATGAAGCAAATTTGAGATGCACAATGTTTTCAAGAGACATAAAGTGATTAAGAACGTGTCAATAAGAGGGTGTCTTTTCTACAGGTGGTTTGTTAAGCCTACTTATCTGTATGGGACATACTCAGGAATAGGTGGGGAGGGTGGATGAGATTTCAGAGAGGTGTAAATTGACTGGAGTTGAGGGCTTTAACAGCCAGTGGGAAGAAGCTGTTGAGTAGTATTGCCGAGCAGGCTCTAATACTTTGAAACCTTCCTGATGGCAGCAGCTGGAAGTGAATGTGGAAGGGGTGGGTAGAGTCTTTCACAATACTGCTAGCTTTGCTGGAGCACTGTGAGAGGAAAATGTCTTGAATAGAGGATAAATAGGCCCCGATGATCTTTTCGGCTGTGTTCACTGTGCGCTGCAGGGTCTTGTAGTCGTAAGCACTACAGCTACCATAGCAGACAGTGATGTAGCTGGTAAGATGCTCTCAATGGTTCCCCCCCTGTAGAATGTGGTGAGGATGGGTGGAGAGAGACTTGCCCTTTTCAGCCGGTGGAGAAAGTGAAGGCGATGTTGGTGAGATCCTTTGTGATGTGTATCCCCAGCAATTTAGTGCTGCTGACTCTCTCGACAGATGAGCTGTCGATGGTCAGTGGGGGGTGGTCAGCTGAGTTTCTTCTGAAGTCCAACACCCCGTCCTTTGTCTTCTCTACATTGAGAGGAGATTGTTAGTGGCACACCATTCAGCCAGCTGTGCCATTTCCCCTCTGTAGTGCATTTCATTTTTGTTGCTGATGAGACCTACCACTGTTGTGTCATCGACGAACTTGATGATGTGGTTGGAGCTGAACTTAGCAGTGCAGTCATGGGTCAGCAGCATGAAGAGCAGTGGGCTGAGAACACAGCCTTGCCGTGCACCTGTGCTCAGCGTGGTAGAGCTCGAGATGTTGTGGTTGACACAAACTGACTAGGGTCCTCCAGTTAAAAAGTCCAGGATCCACTTGAGGAGGGAGTGTTAAGGTCTAGCAGGTTGAGTCTATTAATGAGCTTTTGTTGGATTATTGTGTTGAATGCTGAGCTGAAGTTGATGAACAGCATTCTAACATAAGAGTTTTAATTTTCTAAGTGGGTAAGAGTTAGATGGATAGTGGAGGAAACTTTCATCCGTGGAGCGGTTTGGACGGTATGCAAACTGGAGCAGGTCAAGTGTATTTGGAAGGCTGGTCATGATATTGTGCATGACTAACCTCTCAAAGCACTTCATCATGATTGGAGTCAGTGCTACGGCTGACGGCAATGGGAATGGTCATTTAAACAGGACAAAGATTATTTCTTTGGCACCGATACGACTGTAGTGGATTTCAGACATGTGTGGATGACTGCCTGTCTCAGCGAGGTGTTGAAAATATCTGTTAAGACATCTGTCAGCTGTGCAGCACAGTCCTTCAGAACACAGCCAGGTATATTGTCAGAACCCGCAGCCGTGCGTGCGTTGATCGTAGATAGGCTCCTCCTCACACCGGCTGGAGTCAGGCAGAGCACCTGGTCATTGGGTGTTGAGGATAGTGTTTGTACAAATGTGTCATTCTGCATTTCAAACCATGAATAAAAGTGGTTGAGTACATCTGGTAGGGATGTGTCATCATTACAGGCTCTCGGCTGTCTGTGAAGTGATTATTGATTTTTTTGAGCATATGCCCATTTTTCCTTCCTGATGCCATGGGACAGGTTGGCTCTAGCTATTTTGAGGGCTGCTTTGTCTCCTGATCTGAAGGCTTCATCTCTGGTCTGAAGCAGCCTTCAAACCTCTGCTGTCATCCACGGCTTCTGGTTTGCATGTGTGGGGATGGTTTTGTATTTACATATAATTTTAATAGGATTGCATTATCAATTATTATTAGCCACATTTATATTACTAAACATTTTTATTTTTAAATTATAATGCAATCTTATTAAAATTATAAATGAATAAAATTATATAGGCCTATTTGATTTTTATACAATTTCAATTATCACTTTCTTATTTTTAGACACATTTTACTTTATATTAGCCTACTAAACATTATTTTAAACTGATTCTTCAATCGGCAAGTGCATGCAAATAGAGAAAGCGAAACCACTAGCGATTTCCACAAGTCCACAAGCTTCTTCGTTAAGGATTTTTCTTTCGGCCTTGTAAATATAAAATACGTACAATATATACTAAATATATCAATATATACATCAGTCTAAAGCTACAATTCTCAAACAGCGATTGTAGCTAGTTGTTTTTCAAAGAAAAGCTTTTAAAGAATGTATTGCTAAATTTGTAAGGAGTACACATCGAAATACACTTACTACAAGTGAAGTACATACATTTATCATTGTAAAAACAAGACACACGTACATGAATATATTGCTGTACATCAGGGTTTATTTACAAAGGTGAGGGTCTGATGAACAACATCTCATAAAGCACATTTAGTCCAATGACACAATAGTGTTGAAGTATTAATTTGTTTACATCACAGTTTCTTGCAGAGACCTAATATTTACATTGGTTAATACTTACCGGCCACTTTATTTGGGACACCTGTCCAGCTGCTCATTAACGCAAATTTCTAATCAGCCAATCATATGGCAGCAACTCAATGCATTTAGGCATGTAGACATGGTCAAGACCATCTGCTGCAGTTCAAACTGAGCATTAGAATGGGGAAGAAAGGGGATTTAAGTGAATTTGAATGTGGCATGGTTGTTGGTGTTAGAAAGGCTGGTCTGAGTATTTCAGAAACTGCTGATCTACTGGGAATTTCATGCAAAACCATCTCTAGGGTTTACAGAGAATGGTCCAAAAAGAAAAAATATCCAGTGAGCGGCAGTTCTGTGGGCACAAATGCCTGAAGAGTCTTGATTTCTACTAAGACATTTGGATGGTAGGGTCAGAATTTGGCGTCAACAAGATAAAAGCATGGTAACATCCTGTCATGTATTAACGGTTCAGGCTGGTGGAGGTGGTTAAAATGGTGTGGGGGATATTTTCTTGGCACACTTTGGGCCCATTAGAACCAATTGAGCATTGCTGACCATGTCCATCCCTTTAAGACCACAGTGAACCCATCTTCTGATGGCTACTACCAGCAGGATAACGCATAAAACGCAAATCATCTTAGACTGGTTTCTTGAACATGACAATGAGTTCACTGTACCCAAATGGCCTCCACAATCACCAGATCTCAATCCAACAGAGCACCTTTGGGATGCGGTGGAACAGGAGATTTGCATCATGGATGTGCAGCCGACAAATCTGCAGCAATATGGACCATATGGACCAAAATCTCTTAGAAATATTTCCAGTACCTTGTCGAATCTATGCCACAAAGGATTAAGGCAGTTCTGAAGGGAAAAGGGGGTCCAACCCGGTACTAGTAAGGTGTACCTAATAAAGTGGCCGTTGGGTGTATGTTATAGCTTTGTAACGCTGTAAGATATAAAATCATGTTGCTTTTTACTACAAAGTAAATGAGACCACGAACTGAAAAAAGTAAGTCTAAGTTACAGTTACTAAAACTTTACATTCTATGTAATTTTAAAAAATGGTTTAACTGAAATTATTATAATTATTATTATTATAGAAGTCTTGTATTGAATTGTAAATAGATCTTGTTAATTTTAGATTTTTTCCTATAATTATATAATTGATATGCATTTTTTGTAGGTGGAAAAATCTATTTAAATCATTAATTGATGTTTTGTAAAAAAAAAAAAAAAAAAGAAAAAAAATCTGGGATTTTTAAAAAGGTCATATTGCCTAGCCCTAACTTAAGGCAAGGCAAGTTTATTTATATAGCACATTTCATACACAATGGTAATTCAGAGTGCTTTACAAAAAACAAGAATAAAAGACAATAAAATATGTACACAAGTAAAATAAATAAATATGTATATATATATAATGATTACAAGCAAAATTAAAATGTGTTAAAAGAGATTAAAAAACAAACGAAAAATGCAATATGTCGGCCGTAGCACAGTGCTCTTTCAATAAAGGCACAACTCAAAAGAAGTGAGAAAGAACAGAGTATTTTATGTGAGATGCCTTGTATTACACATATACACAGTTGCATACGTTACAGTTAGTCTGTTTGATTCTATAAGAGAAATGTGAAATAAAACAGCAAAAATATTGCTATTGTTGAAGAGCAGAGATCATTATCAGTGAGCTGTATGATGGTGTATATGTATATCTATTTAGATATATTATGGTATACATGATTTGTGGCTCTTGACCTATTGCTTATTTGGATTGCTCTGATTTTTTTTTACATTACTTAAGCATCTATAACTGTTTTTCATTTTGAGCACTATAAACTCTAGAGAATGGTTAGTAAAGCCCAAAGTGTCTTCTTTCCAGAATGAGAACGTATTCATCAACTGTTACTGTTTTAGTTTGGGATGGTCATTTTTGAGAAAGTCTCTCTGACGGTGAGGGAGAGGAGACAGATATAGTGTCAGAAAACATTTAGCAAAAATTTAATGTTGCATGCTATCCTCATCAAAATTGAAAAAAAAAACAAATATCATGAGACACTTGGCTTTCAAGACATTTTTCTAGGTTATTACAAAACTGAGTATGTGTTAAAACAAAAAATAATAAACAATAATGTATAAAAAACAAAAAAATATATTATTTCTCTTTACCTAAGAATCTATAACTTTTTTTATTTTTGAGCATTAAACACTCTACAATAATCAATAAAGCTCAAAGTGTCTTCTTTCTAATGATTTATTGGAAAATTATAAAGTTTTGTGTTTGTAGCTTACTGAGGTCTGAGGACCCCACTGACCATAAGTGGGGTGCTGGCTAACAGGTTTAAGCCCAATGCAACAAACACAGCAGTATCAGATTGATTTATAAATAATTTTTGTTAAACATGTATCCAACCTTATGTTTATTTTACTTACTATTTTTGCCCATGATACACTTTGGATTTCAGGCTTTGTTATAATGCCCGTAATATGTGCTGTTATTATTTGGACTAACTGCATTCTTTCAGTGTTTACCACAGCTTTTTTTATATTTTCTCCCCATCATGCACAATACACAGTTTCTAAATCAGATGTAGTTTTTATTTAGAAAACAGCAATGAATATATGTAGATGTCACATTGTATTTAGAAGCAATATTATGCGCAAAAATATCACTTAAAGAAAAGCATCTCTGGTTTAATTACAGCATAGTGAACAGTATTTCAGGTTTAGGATCAATTAAATGTGCCTGGATCGACATAGGCATAGGCCAGGAAATCTCCTACTTTGTTGCCTTTATCATCATAGTGAAACATCCGAAAGCACTGGTCACAAAACAGGCAGGGGTCCATTGGGGCAAGAGCATCACTGGTTGTTATCCATCTGCCAAGCAAAAGACAAAAAAAACCTGTCACATTTGAACTAGGGCTGTGTATTGGCAAGGGCCTCACGATACGTTATATTGGGATATATCGCGATACAATAAATATTGTGATATATTGCAATAGTTTGTATTAGTATGCGTGTCACATTATATTGACAACTTGATAAAGTCGGCAGACAAATTAAAATTCCAATTCAAATTTATTTTCCATCCATTCCAATTCACTAAAACTGCACAGTGTGATTGAACAGAGAACTATGTATATTGCAAAGCTTACAAATGGCATTTATTTTTTGTCTAATTCAGTACTCCATGGTATAGCATTTAGGGTTGGGCTACGTTGACTAATTTGGCATCGTACGATGTCTAATGTGAAACATGGCGATGGACCATGGCATCGTCGTCATAGGGGGAGGTGAATTAATTATTTATGAATAATTAATAAATTTATAACTAATTAATTATTTGTAGCTTACCGTTTCAACTACCTGACCTGCATGGCCTTTGTTTTACTCATAACCAAATAAATCAATCATAAATAAATAAAGACAAGTTACACACAAATTACCACCTGTCAATCACTTTTTTTCCGCGGGACTCTGGCATGACTAGGCAGAGTGAACCGTGCCGTTATGGCGTCCACACACTTGCTTGGTAAAAAAGGTGCACAAACAACAGGAACCAACCAACAGTATCTGAGGTTTTCACTAAAATTACTTAG
>CAIGQZ010032649.1:202015-235657 GCA_903798205.1 Danio tinwini | reverse complement strand
ACAGGAACCAACCAACAGTATCTGAGGTTTTCACTAAAATTACTTAGTTCAAGCGTGAAAGCGAAAGATTGAAGCAGTGTACTGACGCTGTGACACGTTACCTGAGAGAATCAAAAGACTGAAGAGTCGTTAGATAGAGACAAGATTAATTAAATATCTCGTTTATCATCTAAATTATAGTGAGACGTGATCCAGCGTACATCCGTGATAAACTGTTCATACCAATGACTGTATAAAAAATACAGTCCATACACTGTTCTCTGGAGCTCAGACGAGCGCATGACAGTGTGTGTGTGTGTGTGTCTGTGTTTGTGGTCATGTGATGTGTGTTTTCAGCAGACGGAGGGCTGTTTAGAAATGCTTGGTGAAACGCCAGTTTGGATGTGGATATTTTTTATTCTAAAATTCCAATGTAAAACTAAGCTGTATTAGTGTAAATGGGGCCTGAGTGTGTGTTTTTCACGAGCGCATTTGCAACGGGGGCAGTGCGGAGGATCGGAGATGCCGTCTCAGCATTGTGATGTCTATATCGGCGATGGACGATGGCATCGTCTAAATGCCATCGTCTAAATGTCATCGTTTTGTTGATCGCGAGTTACCGACGTCTACAGGAGCGGAGGAGGAGGTCATTTGGAACAACTTGAATCGATACTTGAGGTTGGACTATCGTAAAAGAAATTATCACCATAGTTAAATGTATCGATAATTTTGCACAGCCCTAATTTGAACTGGTTTCGAAAATCATGAAAAAAACAAACACACTCCTACTTCATGCAGAGAAAAAGAAAATGCAATTGAAGCAATTAATATTGCTATTTAGATATTTCAGGCTCATAGCTCGTAAGGCCAGGGAAATGCATTTGCTAATGGACTTTGCTTTTTCATTTGAAATGTGCCACTCACTGCACGTTCGCCAAAGTGGAAATGCAAACGGAAATGCAGGATTTGCACTTGCATTTGTATTATGTCACAATTTATGCGTCCACATATTGAAAATGCAACTGCAAATTCTATTTGCAATTGCATATGAAATTTATCCGGGATATTCTTCCATATTGTTGTTTTAATATCAGTAAAATACATCTGATGGCTTACCATTACAAAGTAATATAAAAAACACTGATTCTACAACCCTTTGTGGACTGGAATATCTTTTGATGAACATTAGAAATAATTGTAATTAATAATAATTAAAATTTAAAATAGGTATTTCAAAATGAACCAACTGTGACTTAGCCTTTCAGGGTGGCCTACAAATTGACATCCCAACTGAGCAGCTCTACCATTTACCTGCTGATATAGAGATGACACACAGAACACTTCCGTGTCATGACTCTATGCTTGTGAGTGATGAGTGGGTAGAGCTTTATGTCCAAACAGTCATCCTGATGGACCAATCTAGCACAAAGACAGAAACAAATCAAATTAAGTTCACTGTTAACTATAGTTACCACTATATATCACCACTATATCAATTTCCAGCTTTTTTTGAGGTACAAAAAGAAAATCTATTAAAAGCTTTGAAAAGAGATAATGTCTGACCTGACATCAGTAAGGACAACAACATGCTCACAATCACCCTGGTGAGTGTATAAGTATGGAAACCCGACTTTCATCTGCAGGTCATTGAAAGATGTGTCTTCCATCCTTGCAGTCTTGAAATCTGGGAAGTCTCTGCTTCGTGTCCACTCTTTTATGGCCCTTCAGCAAGAAAACAAATGGGACATTGGTAAAATTCACAACCAGATAGTTTTAAAAAATCGTTTTAACTGCAAAAAAGTGAAAAACAACAAAGATTTGTCATAGCAACTCTACAGCAACATGCATCATGATCTAAAAACCATACCAGCCAAGACGGAAAATAATCTAACCCTCTCCAATGACTTTGCATTACAAGATGCTGCCTCCCTGCCTCCCAACTGCTATGTCAGTGCCCATTTTGTTATGCAATGTACATGATCTTATGTGACATGGTCGAAAGTGAAATACATACAAACTCAAATATTTACAGCTATGTGTTGTGTAGCTTTCTGCTTTATCCACATTTTAAAAAGTTGCATACTCTCAAAATGCTACAGCTTAGTTTTATTTAAATATAAATATAAAACTGACACCTGGATATTTCCTAGTATCCTTTGGCAGTATCTTCAAAAGCTGGCTTTTACAGTTCAGAATGCTTCTAAAATTTTTTTTATATTATCATTAGTTGTATACCCTCTCTGTGAAACCCTGGCTAAAATCACATTTCATTTCCGAGAAAAAAAAAATTGTACAGACATAAATATGCAATTTCATTTTATTTCAGTAAATAATAGATTAAATATCAAGGTTTTGAGATACAGTACTATATTTACATTTATAACAAGATAAACACTGAAATTAATGATTTTATTAATGCCAAGTTTTATTATTTGTGACAAAAAAACTGAAGATTTGTATTGAAAAAAGGAATTTATTTATCTTTATTCATTAAACATTTGGATTGCTTAAAGTGATACATTAACCAAACTTCTCTGTGACATGCTAATTAGCATTTTGCAAAAGTAGATGCAGCTTACTAAAAAGATAGAGCGACATCAATATCTGAAAATAACTTTAACTTTCCTGTACAATGAGATGGGCTTAAAGGTGTGAAGACAGAATGTTGCATAGCATGCCTTATCTGATAATAATGCCAGCTTGGTTGCACAGAAAATTTGTAGAAAAAGAGAAAGTATGTTTGGGTGCGGCTGCCGGTGGACTGCAGAATGATTGACAAGTGACGAATGCCACTAAACTACGCCTGTTAATATCAGCTGTTTAAAAATTCTTGAGTCAGGAAATGTAGAATTGTTGTGCACCTCCTGAGTGTAATTCTTGCAATGCATTTAATTTCTACCTAATACATTTATTTGTACCTCAAATTATGAATGTTTTTGACATTGAAGAAAACCTGACCTTTTTTTATTAAACACGCATGGAATTGGTTAAATTTCCAACAATTATATCTGGGTTTACATTCGGTACAAAAACACCTCCTGAATCTTGCGTCATTCAGTTAATAGCTTTCTTTTCCAACATTAGAGACAGCAAACAGACTAATAATTAATTTAATATTTCTCCACAAGCACAAATGTCAGGTCAGTCCCTGCAATGACAGTGCCTTGATTTGGAACTTTAGCCTTTTTCATTGCCAAATTTTAAAGAATTGTCGATTTTGGTTTAAAGGTCAACTTGTGTCAAGGCAGCCCACTCATTTTTTAAGGTCAGTTTGTGGCTGAATCACAACAAAATAATTTTTCATATCTAGTCATTTTTCAACAATCCTAGCTGTTTTCAGGTAATCTACTCTGATCTGGACTTCACTGGCTCTTCCATACAGCACTACTTTTATTTATCATTTTTTCTGCTTTGATCTGTTTTTGCACTGTGTCTTTTCCACCAGTCATTAAAGACCTTGCATCTTGGATCCTTATTGTTATTTCAGGGAACATGACAATATGTGCTTAAAACCTTTAAACTAGAAGTCATTAAAACTCTTATTTAAAAACCACAGCTTCATCCTAAAAATAATTGTAAATTATAGACCTTTTTCAAACCTACCTTTACTATCAAAGATACTAGAAAAAGTAGTATCTTTTCACTTATGTTCCTTCCTACAGAGAAACAATATTTGTGTGAAACTCCAATCTGAGTTTAGAGCATTTCATAGCACAGAAACAGCACAAAACACAAATTACGAATTGACCTGCTTCTATTGTGCAATCATGGTTGCATTTCTCTTTTAGAGTTATTGGACCTCAGTGCTGCATTTGATACTATTGATAGTAACATTCTCCTTGATAGGCCTGAAAATTATGTATTACTGAAATAGTGGACTTTTAATTTATAAAACAATAATAATGGACTTTTAATTTAACTGCACAACTTCTGTAATACACTTGAAACTGTATATGTTTTGCATTTACTGCATTGGCTTTGTTCAAGTCTTAGCTATCTGAATGTTATCAATTTGTGTCAGTTATAACGAAGAGGCATCAAACCAATCAAAAGTACAATGTGGGGTACCACAAGACTCAGTTCTTAGTCCCATACTTTTACATTTTATATGTTACTGATAGGTGATATCATTAAAAAGCATGGAGTTATTTTCCACTGTTATGCCAATGATACACAGCTATTTATCTCCTCTCAACATGATAAATTGTACAAATTGTCCAAAATTTTTGAAATCTAAATCTTCTAAAGGATTGTTAGGCTGCCTTAATTTGGGCAACCGGAGCTGGGAAGACTTTCCAAAAACACATAATTTTAATTGCATCTATGCTTACAATAGTCTGTTTCTCCTTCAAGGTCTACACAACTCTGGACCCGGCCCGTATCCTAAGCAGATGCTTTCTTTAGAGAAGTGGGGAGCAAGGGAATGATTACTGAAAGACCCCAGTGACAGACAAGTCTCCACATTGATTCAATGGGCTAGCCTGAACACCCGTCGCTGAACTCAGACCTGCAGCTTCTCCAAGATATACATCGCACATTCTCAAGCCTCCCTCTCAAGCTCTGCACAAGACGATTAGCCAGAGGATTACTGGTCATGGCCAGCATAGAGCCAGTTTTTTTCTCAAGGGTTTTGTCATCGCTTTTGTCAATTGGTGAAGATTGTTTCCCACCACCGTTGCCACTGGCTTGCTTGGGTTGGGACTTGTGGAGCTGTGCATCATTGGAGTTTCTCTTCATTGTTCAGTGTTTCAGCTTTCAGTAGTGACATTTACATTATTACACTGAGCTAAAATAAACTTAACTTCAATTGTGAAAACTGGACTGATCAATGTAATGTATTACCAATGCAGCCACGATAAATATGTTGACGATATGAGACTTTTTGATTACAACACCTAGGCAACAACTACTAGTCCAAATCTGCAAGAAACAGAAGCCCTGGGGGCACAAAGTCAATATGAAGAAATATACTTGGCATGATACAAATTAAACAGAATATGAATTTCAGCAAATAAACACCCTTAATGTGTTTACGCAATAATCATGATTTTCATGTTATTGTTTACTTTCACCTTCTCATTTGGGGAAAATCCTGAGATAATTAAATTATATTTCTGAACTTTAATAATAAAAATACTAAATATTTCACCTCCCTTATTCAATACCTTCCTTTACACAGTGACTTCTGGGACTACTAGAGTGAGTTCAGCGATCAATTCTGCATCGATGCATCCTCAATATCAAGGACGCATCTGGGTTCTTTCACACATCCTCTATTCTTGCAGTCTTGAGTTTTGGAACTGAACTTTAACGGTTGATGATGATTAGGCAACAACACAAGGACGCAAGAATGGTTAAAACTGCATATTGAGAAACAACCAAAGACTAAAAAAAACTATGGATCTGCTTTGTTGCTGTTCAGAGTATTAAGCTCTGGTCAGTGGACAGGATGGTTACTGGCCTGATTGGGCCAGTGCTGCCTTGTCACTAAAGTTTAATTTGGCTCTGACTGTTTGTCAGTTGTGTGCAAAGTCTTAAAGGGGGGCACACACTGGATATCAGATGGCGCTCTGTAGCGCAGCAGAAATATGAACAGTGCCATGCATTTTAGAATTGTAAACACAGCCTACAGCTTTTTATTAGGGTACGAAAACCAGTGCCACATAAAATTGTTGCTGTGCGACCAGTTTTTACAGCAAAATGTTCACCGTATGTGGGGATTTGGGAGACATTTACAAGGAATGCCTCTTTGCACCAAAAAACACCAAACATAGCGCTCAGGAATGGTCTAAAACAGTTGTCATGTCAACTTGCTGCAGTAAATAAATACCGCAATGCCCGCACTGCCTTCAAGCTCTTCTTATTGGCTCACTGCTCTAGAACAGAAAGCGAATGGATTGGTTAATATCAGCTGTCAATCACTCAGTTCAGATAAGAGCTACAGCCGTGAAAATGTAAAAGGCTTGATAAGAGAGAATGAAAATAACACTGACAGATTTTGTTTTAGAAACCACCTAAAGTTACAAAAAATGGCACATTTTATTAGTGATCATGTGGTGAATGTTAATCCACCACACTTTTCGAAAAGTGGATAGACTTCCAGTGGGTTAAAGTCCGCTATGAAAATGACTAAAGCCGGTGGGACAGAGTTGCAGGTAACAGCATTTGCCACATCTACACATTTTAAAGAGGAGATGTTCTAACATTATTTAATCCTTCATTTAATGGTCACAATGTTGTCAGTCAAGCAACTGCAGTGCGTACACCATCGCAAAAGCATAAAACGTGTAGTAACAGAGTTCATAGTTTTTCGTGGGTGTGTGTACATTTTTGAAGTTAGGGGCACCGGTGCTACCAAGCTAAAAGGTTAATTTCGAGCCCTGTATGTGTGTGTGTGTGTGTGTGTGTGTGTGTATACAGGGAGTGCAGAATTATTAGGCAAATGAGTATTTTGACCACATCATCCTCTTTATGCATGTTGTCTTACTCCAAGCTGTATAGGCTCGAAAGCCTACTACCAATTAAGCATATTAGGTGATGTGCATCTCTCTAATGAGAAGGGGTGTGGTCTAATGACATCAACACCCTATATCAGGTGTGCATAATTAGTAGGCAACTTCCTTTCCTTTGGCAAAATGGGTCAAAAGAAGGACTTGACAGGTTCCGAAAAGTCCAAAATAGTGAGATATCTTGCAGAGGGATGCAGCACTCTTAAAATTGCCAAGCTTCTGAAGCGTGATCATCGAACAATCAAGCGTTTCATTCAAAATAGTCAACAGGGTCGCAAGAAGCGTGTGGAAAAACCAAGACGCAAAATAACTGCCCATGAACTGAGAAAAGTCAAGCGTGCAGCTGCCAAGATGCCACTTGCCACCATATTTCAGAGCTGCAACATCACTGAAGTGCCCAAAAGCACAAGGTGTGCAATACTCAGAGACATGGCCAAGGTACAAAAGGCTGAAAAACGACCACCACTGAACAAGACACACAAGCTGAAACGTCAAGGCTGGGCCAAGAAATATCTCAAGACTGATTTTTCTAAGGTTTTATGGACTGATGAAATGAGAGTGAGTCTTGATGGGCCAGATGGATAGGCCCAAGGCTGCATCGGTAAAGGGCAGAGAGCTCCAGTCCGACTCAGACGCCAGCAAAGTTGAGGTGGAGTACTGGTTTGGGCTGGTATCATCAAAGATGAGCTTGTGGGGCCTTTTTGGGTTGAGGATGGAGTCAAGCTCAACTCCCAGTCCTACTGCTAGTTTAAGAAAGGGTCTAAAAGAAGAAAAACTAATGACATGGCCTCCTTGTTCACCTGACCTGAACCCCATAGAGAACCTGTGGTCCATCATCAAATGTGAGATTTACAAGGAGGGAAAACAGTACACCTCTCTGAACAGTGTCTGGGAGGCTGTGGTTGCTGCTGCACGCAATGTTGATGGTGAACAGATCAAAACACTGACAGAATCCATGGATGGCAGGCTTTTGAGTGTCCTTGCAAAGAAAGGTGGCTATATTGGTCACTGATTTGTTTTTGTTTTGTTTTTGAATGTCAGAAATGTATATTTGTGAATGTTGAGATGTTATATTGGTTTCACTGGTGAAAATAAATCATTGAAATGGGTATATATTTGTTTTTTGTTAAGTTGCCTAATAATTATGCACAGTAATAGTCACCTGCACACACAAATATCCTCCTAAAATAGCTCAAACTAAAAACTACTTCCAAAAATATTCAGCTTTGATATTAATGAGTTTTTTGGGTTCATTGAGAACATGGTTATTGTTCATTAATAAAATTAATCCTCAAAAATACAACTTGCCTAATAATTCCGCACTCCCTGTATATGTCATCGTAATAGCAAAGCTAAGGAACAATAGATTCACTTAATAACAAGAACAGCTAAACTTTTTCTTTATTAACTTTGCCATCACACTTTTAGTACAGTCAGGATACCGAAGTAAACAACAAAATTTAAATAAATACCTCCAATATAGACTAGTCAGTAAAAACTATTCTCTTTATTGCAGCCATCTTAAAAAAGTAAACTAAAGTTAAATAAATAACTGCAGTGTAGACTAGTGAAAGATAAACAGGCTTGTCCTCTCCAAGGACATTTGAAATATTCAATTACGTTTTAAGTTCTTTTTAAGTGCAGACACAGGCAAAGTGATGCTCATTTTTAGTTATCCAAGTTTTCATTTAGATAGACAGGTTTCCTTTTAAATAAATGAAAAAAAATATATACATATGTGTTTGAAAAGTGTTTTTTTACATTACATATTCACCAGTAAAATACATTTTTTTTTCTGAAACTAATGTTACGGTTGTAGCCGTATATTAGTATTTTTGCCTCCTGTTCTCTCTCTCTTGCTCTCTCCATGCCTGTAATTTCTGTAGGTCCGCTTTCATGGCAGCTGATTGGTCAGGAGACAGATCTATGATCATTGGGCGAAGTGGCGCAGGCATATAAAAAGGACGTTAGGAAAAGCGGAGGGGAGCGCTTTTTCTTTTGATCTTGTTTTTCATGTATTTTGCTAACATGATTATGATTTTGTATGATTCAACTCTCAGGATGGCGCCGCGGATTGCTGCCTCGGTGTGGAGCTCTTCAGTGTTTGCACTATTTCTGTTAGTCTGTCCTGTTTTATGTTTATCAAACACGATCAGTTATACCAGGGACGAGCTGCTGAACATTTGGCAGTGCACACCAACTAATCACCAACTGGATTTTGATTTCTCTGGCGTTTTGAGAAACATTGTCATCGGCGGAGCAGCTGCTTTGTGGAAGAAATACAAGACCCGGCGGCGTGGAAAAAGAGCCTGCGCGCTCGTCAGGCTGAGACAGCGCGGCTTCAGAACAGCGCTGCCTAGCATCTATCTAGCGAATCTCCGCTCTCTTCCTAACAAAATGGACGAACTACTTCTGCTCTCACGCGAAAACAAGAACTTTAACAACTCTGCTGCGCTGTGTTTCACAGAAACCTGGCTGAACGAAGCCATTCCGGACAGCGCATTACACTTACCGGACTTTCAGCTGTACAGAGCAGATTGCGATACGGAGTCAACGGGCAAAACACGCGGTGGTGGGACATGCTTTTACATCAACAGGAGATGGTGTACGGATGTAACTGTGTTAAAGAAGATGTGCTGTCCTGATGTGGAAGCGCTTTTCATTAACTGTAAGCCGTTTTATGCACCGCGGGAGTTCTCCTCGTTCATTCTTGTCTGTGTTTACATTCCACCACAAGCACACGTGAGGACTGCATTACAACAGCTGTCTGATCTGATCACAGAGACTGAACAACGACACCCGGACTCTGCTTTTATCATTCTTGGTGACTTTAATCAGGCAAAACTCACACACGAGCTGCCTAAATTCAAACAGCACATCACATGCCCCACCAGAGACAATAACATTTTGGATCATTGCTACACCACAATAAAGGATGCATATCGCTCTGTCGCCAGAGCAGCTTTAGGACTCTCCGACCACTGCCTAGTTCATCTTATACCAACTTACAGGCAAAAACTTAAAACTACTAAGCCAGTATTAAGGACTGTTAAGAGATGGACCAACGACACAGAGCAGGTCTTACAAGCCTGTTTTGAATGCACTGATTGGAGTGTTTTTGAAGCTGCAGCCACCAACCTAGACGAGCTCACAGAGACTGTAACATCATACATCAGTTTCTGTGGGGAGTTATGCATCCCTACCAGGACCTACTTATCATTTAACAATGATAAACCATGGTTTACACCAAAACTTAGACAGCTTCGTCATGAAAAAGAGGATGCCTACAGGAGTGGGGACAGGATTTTATACAATCAGGCCAGGAACACACTGACAAAGGAGATTGGTGTGGCCAAGAAAAGCTATGCCAAAAAGCTGCAAAACCAGTTTTCTGCCAACGACCCTGCATCAGTATGGAAAGGCCTGAAAGACATCACAAATTATAAAACGCCATCCCCCAGTATCGACTGCAACAAACATCTTGCAAACGAGCTGAATATCTTCTATTGTAGATTTGACACCTCTGACCAGACACCTCACACCCACCCGGATCATCTCCCTACACAGCCATCAACACCTCCAGCCATCTCCCTCTCACCCCCTGCACTTCAGATCAGTGAGGATAATGGGCATCAGATCCTCAGTAAACAGCCATCAACACCTCCAGCCATCTCCTTCTCCACCCCGGCACTTCAGATCAGTGAAGATAATGTGCGTCAGATCTTCAGTAAACAGACAAGACGAAAAGCACCAGGTCCAGATGGTGTTTCACCAGCCTGTCTGAAAACTTGTGCGGACCAACTGGCTCCCATTTTCTCACAGATCTTCAACAGATCACTGGAACAGCGCAAAGTTCCGTCCTGCTTCAAATGCTCCACCATCATCCCAATACCAAAGAAACCAAAGATCACAGGACTCAATGACTACAGACCTGTTGCCTTAACATCTGTGGCCATGAAGTCATTCGAAAGACTGGTGCTAGCTTATCTGAAGGACATCACTGGACCTTTGCTGGACCCCCTGCAGTTTGCCTATAGAGCAAACCGGTCTGTGGATGATGCAGTCAACATGGGACTGCATTATATCCTAGAACATCTTGACAAACCAGGGAACTACGCAAGGATACTGTTTGTGGACTTCAGTTCTGCCTTTAACACCATCGTCCCATCACTGCTCGAGAACAAACTGACCCAGCTGTCTGTCCCTAGCTCTGTCTGTCAATGGATCACCAGCTTTCTGACAGATAGACAACGGCTAGTCAGAATGGGCAAAATCACATCCGACAGCCGCACCATCAGCACTGGTGCCCCCCAGGGATGTGTTCTCTCCCCACTGCTCTTCTCCCTGTACACAAACGACTGCACTGCAAAAGACCCCTCCATTAAGCTCTTGAAGTTTGCGGATGACACTACTGTTATCGGCCTCATCCGGAACGGTGACGAGTCTGCATACAGACAGGAGGTGGAGCGGCTGGCTTTATGGTGCAGATACAACAACCTGGAGCTGAACACGCTCAAAACAGTGGAGATGATAGTGGACTTTAGGAGAAACCCCCCTGCACTCCCCCCACTCACCATCATGAACAGCACTGTGGCTGCAGTAGAGTCATTCAGGTTCCTGGGCACCACCATCTCTCAGGATCTGAAGTGGGACATTCACATAGACTCCATTGTAAAGAAAGCCTAGCAGAGACTGTACTTCCTTCGTCAGCTGAGAAAGTTCAACCTGCCACAGGAGCTGCTCGTACAGTTCTACTCAGCTGTCATCCAATCCATCCTCTGCACTTCAATCACCGTCTGGTTCAGCTCAGCTGCCAAAACCAACCTCCGTAGACTACAGCGAATAGTCCGGACTGCTGAACGAATCACTGGCACTACACTTCCTACACTTCAAGAACTGTACTCTTCCAGAGTGAGTAAAAGGGCTCGTAAAATCACTCTGGACGCCTCACACCCAGCACACTACCTGTTCGAACTGTTACCGTCTGGTCGGCGCTACAGAGCACCAAGCACAAAAACAGATAGACACAGGAAAAGTTTCTTTCCTCAGGCCATCTACCTCATGAACAGTTAAATATTCCCCTACTGTGCAATAAACGTGCAATACTTTCTCATACGCACTTGTACACAGCACCTTATAACCTGTATATTTACAACATATCTGTACATACATTCAACATCCAGATCTTTTTGACTAACTGCATCTCTGTTTAATGTTTATTGCCTTTTCTTGTATTTAATTTTGTGTTGTCACTCGTCACTTTATGTACACTGAAAGCTTCTGTTGCCAAAACAAATTCCTTGTGTGTGTGAAGCACACTTGGCAATAAAACTGATTCTGATTTTCATTGTTTTTGCTTAACTTTCGTTTGGGCAAAATTATTTTGCATTACTTTTGCCCACTTTGAGAAATTTTGTGATTTTTGTACTTTTTTTTTATTGATTTGTTTGTTACTTTTTGTTTCAGCTCTTTACCATATTAAGCTTTACCTCCTCAAGTTTACTCTTTTCTCAGAGTAAGGTGGATAGGGACAATGTCTTATGACTTCGATTTTGCAAACACGTAGAAAATGTATTGTTAAAGACATCAGGTAAGAGGTTTCCTTGTAATCTTTGTATTTATTTTATTCTACCGTTCAGTATAGGGAAGAATATGGTGCACGGCGCTAAAAACCTTTTTTTTTTCTTCTTTTTATCAGTTTCTAGCAAGGTAAGAGGTCATTCATGAGTTAGAATTGTTTTGTTATATTTCTTTTTTTTGTTTAGCATCACTATCATCTCCTTACTCGAATTTTACTTATTTTTTTTTTGATACTTTGTTTGAATTTGCTACTTTATTATATTCTTTTTATTATTGTAAATATTTCTCTTTTTTTGTACATATTTCAACATTATTCTGGTTTCACTTTGTATATTAAATCACTTTTGATGGCAGTTCTGTTGTCAGTGTCAACCCTCACATTGTGCAATTTACCACATTTTTAAAATCTTACTCCTTATTAAGGTTCGTGAAACAGTTACGACAGATAGTGTGTGCTTTGTTTGGATTTAAAGGCACAGGCAACAAAAACAGCTAGTCTTTAGACACTAAAATGGGCAGATTCTACATTATATAATAAATAATCTGATGGGTACTTTGAGCTGAAACTTTACAGACACATTCTGGAGACACCAAAGTCTTACCTTATATCTTGTAAAATAGGTGTCCTTTAGAAAAGTGCCTGTGCATCCTTATGAAGCTAGCTTAAATATTAAAGTATTTTTACTATATTTTGGATAGCAATATCTGCAGTTGGAGTCAATTGTTACTGTCTGTTCAACAGTCGTTGGACAATTCATTTGTCCGGATCTAAAGAGTAGATTCTTTTGAAGTCCCCTATAAATGAATCCTCAGCTAATGTTTACATTTGTAATATTTATACATTTTTGCTAATCAAAATCCACCTCATGTGGATTTTATAACGCTGAATCTGAGTCTCATTTTGGAGGATGCTGCTGTCCTCCAGAGGTCCTGTTTTGGCCTAGGCAGCATGTACTGATGCAGCCTTCATGACTGAAGTGAAATACAGTGCGTTTCCCACCAAGGCAATATACAGATGTTAACACTTCAATATGTTCCCTTTGTAAATGCACCTGCAGCTTTTGACCGCTGGGTGGCGCTTTAACCATAGATTAGTCAGCTAAAATATTAATGCTATTTTCAGCTTTGCCTTTTCACAATACTAGATAGGACGGTAGTGTATGAGTACCATATGCACAGGTACTGTATGTGATCTGATGTGTTCAATTAAAATTAATAATTAAATAATTGTTTGGGGTCCCCTGGTAATAAACATGATTTTACACTATACTGTAAGTTTTAGAAAAGATTTTTACAAAACATGGTGAGAACCATAGCCCATAGGCTGCAAATATTAAAAGCAAATATAAGAATTAAATTCTTTAGCCTTTATATTGCCCTATTAAGTTGCGTTGGAGTAAAAAGAACATCTAAATTCAGTAGTTTTATTTAGAATATGAAAAAATATCAAAATATGCACATAAATTAAATAAACACAGATTGTTATAGCATTTGTTGTAACAACAAAGGACATGGGCATATTTTAGGTTAAAAAACTATTTCAAAAAAAGGTAAATCGTTTGTAAAAATACTACATAATATCATGAAATACCATATTAAAATGTTTTACAATGCACAAGGGCACAAATTTGAAAGAAAACGTGTCTGTTTCTTTCCCACTTCTGGAAAACCCACTTTTTTTCTAACCACCATGGTGATGTCGCATTGGGGACTCAATCTGACAGGCACGCTTTGTTTACAGGGAAGCAGAATAGCATATAGCAGAATCAGTTGTTAGTTTTGGTGTAATTTATCATCATCATGGTATATGTTTGTGTTCATAGAGGCTGCACAAACTTCAGCCTGTTAACATATCAAGTTCACAAGTTTCCCGTTACTGTTTTGGTAGATTTTTTGTTCACTAAATGGGATAAACCCGATAAGACCAAAAGCTGGCATGGATACGACAGAAAACATTCTCCCTGATCAGTCAAAGATGCAGCTTGATGAAAATGTGAACTGTACAAGGTTATATTTGCCAACTTCCAAATCAGTAAGCATAACTATTTGAGTAATGCAGTGTGTTTACATTGGAGTAGCCTACAGCAATGAAGCTAGATTGTAACGTTAAGCATTTAAATTGTACTTTTTTAAACCGTGTAATAATATAACCATAAGACAACCGGTAACATCAGTTTGCTAATATTATAAACATCTTGTCTAGTTACAGCTTAGTGACAGCTTAATAATTTGTCATGTGGTGTGTTTATAAGGTTTTGGGAGACTCAACTGCTATCTTATTTCCTTTTTTTTTTTTTTTTTTTTAATATTGGAAACCTGTAACCATTGACTTCCATAGTATTTGTTTTTCCTACTGAGTGAGTGGTTACAGGTTTTCAGCTTTCTTGAAAATGTGGCTGGGTATTATGTTATATTAAAAATCATATGGTTGGCAGTTTCAATAAATTCCTAAATATCATTCCTCCAGCATATATGCATCAGCCTTCACAGAGTCTCTTACGGTGTACTCAAGGTCACCACAGGCTCAACGAGAACGCAGAACAGTCCACTACATTTGCTCCCCTTTCTAGACTCTTCCAGCGGGTTAACAAGGATGAGGCTGTCAGCATCTTTTTAGCAGCTTTCACAATTTAGCACACATTAAAGACATGATAGTGTGTTACCCACATAAATTGTTGGCCAAATTACTAAAAATTTATTTTAAAAAGTTTGCTTTTAAATGGTTCAGCTGCTATATTTTTCTTTTAGTATTATATGTTTGTTACTTATACATGCACTCACACGATACATATACACATATAAAGAGTAAAAATGTTGGATAGTAACAGTGCTTATGATTTTGTGCTTTATAAATAAGACTTGAATTTGAGTTGAATTAAAATTTGAACTTAAATTAGGCTTAAAGTAAGAGTTTATTTAACCATAAATGCAGATCCGATCTGTTTATCAAATCTTTGTCAATATTTCATGCAGTAGCACAACATGTGATTGTATTTTTTTTATGGATTGTCACCAAAATGGGGGCCTTTTTTCTGATATGCGTAAGGTAATGGTTACTTGCCTATATGCTGTGTAGTGGTATTGTCTAAGGACAAAGTACCAATACGGATCACCTTACACCTATGGCAAAAAAGAAACATAATTTTAAAACGTGTTTTAATATTTGATGTTGTTTTTATTTAAATACAAAAAACTCTGAAAATATTTTGTATAATAAAAGATTTTCAAGTAACTTGTTTACATGTTTCTGCATTGTTCCAGACGTTCTGTGTTTTTTGTGTTTTGTATGCATTTATCTTCAATTAAAAAAATAGTGACAATGTGGCATAACTGTTAAATGCTCATTAGTTTCTGTTACTGGTAAGTATTAATACTTATAGATGATAAAACTAGCTTTGCTATTGCCTAAGATTTCGTTAGGTAACATATAAGCCTGTAAGCTAACACTGGTCTCTCACCAAGAACCTGCTCTGTGTTCTCCTCACATTACAGCTCAATTACTCTTCTCTGACTGCTAGTCTGTCCAGACTCATAATTGTATGGCTGTGGTTCGTCGTTTGTGTGAACATCTCAGAGTATCTTATCTCGGCATCCAAACGTGCACCACAATCCATTGTCTTCATACTTTTTATAGGAGATATCTCTTCATTACAACATCATTTTTGGTCTGGCACTTTTGAGATGCGGAAGAACATTTCTGTGACTAAAAACGACTCCAGATGGCTTAATAATAAACTTTAAAGGCCACCTATTTTACCACTTTTTAAAGATTTAATATTAATATTATGGTTCTTCTGAGTGTGCCAGTTTAGGTTTAGTTCAAAACACAATTCAGATTTTTTATTATAATGTGTTAAAAAGTGTCATTTTGGGGGCATGTACACAGGTAATAGTTTTAGGGGTGTCACATGAAAATTATTTTTGATTTCCCACCCAACTTAACCTCCTTACACTGGCTGCCTGTTAAGTTTCGTATTGATTTTAAAATATTACTTCTTACCTATAAAGCTTTAAATAATCTAGCTCCTGTTTATGTAACCAACCGCCTGTCTCGCTACAATCCAACCCGCTCTTTAAGATCTCAAAACTCAGGGCTTCTGGTAGTACCTAGAATAGCTAAGTTGAGTAAAGGAGGTCGAGCCTTCTCATTTATGGCTCCTAAACTCTGGAATAGCCTTCCTGATAATGTCCGAGGCTCAGACACACTCTCACAGTTCAAAACTAAATTAAAGACCTATCTTTTTTAGCAAAGCATACACTCAATGCATCACATAGTGTATGATGCATGAATGTGCTCCACACATCTCATTTATATACACTAAGAAGAGCAGTGTTACATCACATGACGTATTTGTTTCTGGTGTATTCCTTTCCTTTCTTTCTCTGCTACTCTCTAGTAGGAGATAATGACCGTCACCTGCTGCCACTTATGAACAGCTCAGTGATTGGAGGACAAGAAAATCAGTGGGCATTTAAGCAGCATGTCTCCACTAGAACAGTGTGTTTTTTGTGTGTGTGTGTGTGTGTGTGTGTGTGTGTGGAGGCTCTATTGTGAGGCTTTATATTCCTTGTTTGATCATTTAAAGCAATATTTGTTGATTAGGAGCTTTAAATTGCTTAAGTTCTGTTGATGCTGTGACCATCGTATGCAGCATTTGCCTCAGAAAACTCTTGTTTTTGATTGTAAGTTTACTTTTGTTTTCAATACTCGTTTGTTTTCCACTTTTTACTTTTTGTTAATTTGGGATTGGGTTAGAAGACAGAGGGTGCCATTTTTCTTTTTGTAACTGTTTTCTCCTGGGTATGTTAGTAAAGGAGTGAGGGTATTTTTAATGTATTTTTATTTTCTTTCCTTTGATAGATTATTTAGTTCTTCCCTTTCTCTCAGTTAGAGAACTTTTGTTTGTTGTTTTGGCTTGAACCCCCTCTTGAAGCTTTCTTGGAACCCTCCCCTAATCATTTAATAAATCTTTTGTTAATCTTTACTCCAGTTCGATTTTTTCTTTTGTTTATCCTTTGAGTGGTTGCTCTAGAACCTCATTGCTGACACACACACAAAACTCCACTAACATTCTGTTGCGTACCTGTGACCCCCTAGGCAGAGTTGAGTTTAAACATCATTTAAATGATTATATTGCATTTTAGAGTTTGATTACGACAAGCTTATAATATGTTTTTCTTTCATAGCGAACACAGAGTGTTGTGCATGAGAATAAATGTTTACCAGTGTCAGAATAGCTACTCTAGCCTATATAATGTTGAGTATAATGCAAGAGGGAATCTGATAATGAAAAATGTCTGATTTTACAGACATTGACAGTCTTACAATGTTGTCAATGACAGATTGCAAGCACATGTCTCAAACATAATAATTCAACATCAGAATTATGAAGTTGTATTCTGAAATAACAATAATAATTTTTATTAATTCGATATTACTCGACGTTGGATTTGACAAAGTATTATTGGCAGATCCCCTTATCTCCAATATCCCACGAAAAAACAGCCTTCACAACGCCATTTGGATTGCACCAATTTGTGACGCTTCCGTTCGGGCTGTTCAGGGCACCGGCTACGTTTCAGCGTCTGATGAACAAAATACTCGCCCCTCACTCCGCATATGCCGCTGCTTATTTAGATGACATCATCATTTTCAGTAATGATTGGCAGCGGCATATGCAACACCTGAGGGCGGTACTGTCAGTGTTGAAGCGGGACGGGCTCACGGCCAACTCAAAGAAGTGCGCAATTGGGCGAGTGGAGGTAAGGTATCTGGGCTTCCACTTAGGTCATGGGCAGGTGCAGCCCCAAATTGATAAGACTGCTGCTATTGCAACCTGTCCGAGACCTAAGACCAAAAAGGAGGTGAGACAGTTTTTGGGACTGGCAGGATATTATAGGCGTTTTGTTTCTAATTATTCGGCTCTCATCAGCTCATTGACTGATCTCACTAAAAAGGAGGGACCGGATACCGTCCAATGGTCGGAGCAGTGCCAACAGGCCTTCTCAAAGGTAAAATCTATACTTTGCGGGGGGGGGCGCTATTGCACGCTCCTGACTTTGCTCTCCCCTTTATTTTACAGACGGATGTGTCAGATTGGGGTCTGGGGGCGGATCTCTCCCAGGAGGTGGTAGGAGTGGAACGGCCGGTGCTGTACATTAGGTGGGGGGGCTGCAGGGCGGACGGCTCCCCGGCCTGAGGCGGGCGGTGGGGGTATGTGGAGAGGTAAGCATGCTCGGAGCCCGGCAGCTAATCAGCAGGCCAATCAGAAATAATAAATAACAGCTGTTTATTCTAGTGATTGGGCTGGAGAGACACCCTTCTTAAGGAGAGAAGGAGCAGCCGGGAGAGAGAGAGAGGAGAGAACAGTGTTGTGTGTTTATTTAAAAAAAAAAAGCTATTTTTCCTACCCGAATCGCCGACCCCGTCTTCTTCTTCCCACAACAAGAACGAACTTTACTACAATAGGCTACTCATATTAACCTTTATTTTACATCTACAGAATCGTGAGAAAATTGTGATCTTTATTTTAAGCAAAAAAAAAAACATTTCTCATTCTCATTTTAGCCAGAATCGTGCAGCTCTACAAACAGCTTTGCTAATTTTTCCTTTTAATTCTCTGTTTTCACCAGAGGAAACTCATCCCGAGACCCCCAGAGATTACGCAGTGCCAGTGATGCAATCCAAAACCTGTGAAGAGATGATCCCAAGGTTCCATAATCCTGGACCAGGCCGTTTCCTGATTAGCAGCTGTGGTGTTCATGAAGGAGTGGAGAGCATGGGTCTGACTCCTGTGACCTCCAGGGACAGCCAAGTCTTCGTTGATGTCCAGCGTTCTCCAGCTTTCGGTGCCTAGACTGCAGCTCTGCACAAGACATTTGGCCATAGATGAACTGGTTGTGCCCAACTGAGCCTGGTTTCTCTCAAGGTTTTTGTCCTTCACTTATGCCAATTGGTGAAGTTTTTTCCTCGCTGCTGTCGCCACAGCCTTGCATGGTTCGGGACTTGTAGAGCTGTGCATCGATGGATTACTCTTCAGTGTTTGGACTCTTACCAGTGAATATTAAACCACACTGACCTGAACTGAACTTAAACTATGAAAACTAAACTGACACTTTCAATTCACTATAATCTTCTATGTGAAGCTTCTTTGACACAATCCACATTGTAAAAGCATTATACAAATAAAGATGAATTAAATTGAATTAACAAGGGGACGGAGTCAAGAGTGCTCCCGCTTTGTGTATGGCAACAGACAGGCAGACAGAGAGAAGCAACATGAGTGAGAGGACCAGCATTCGGCCGTACATGTACGACTCGGACACAGACCAAGCAGAGCTTACTGTTGAATGTGTCAGAGTGGTAGTTATAAAATCATTTGTGTCTTTGTATAGTTTTACAGCCAATATGTAACGGTGCACGCGTCATCCGTGTAGGGAGGCAATGTTTAACCGGTTTCACTATTAACCCCGATTTAATTTGTCACAGTTAATTAATCGTAAAGGCTTCTCAACACTGTGTTTCTGCATGCCCAAATCCAGATACATTGCATTCACTGCGTGTTCAGCACAAATGGCCGCTAAATGTAAAATCTCTGTTGCTCATTCGAAGGAAGACGATGAAGGCTCTTGTGTTGAGCCCAATGAGCCTTACATCCAAAAATAGAGCAAGGGTGTTCCTTTAGTGACATTGCTTTGACTCACATGCTGAAAATGGCGGATATGAAACAACAAACTAAGGATATGGTAATGCACGCCTGTCAATCAGTATTGGTAGGCGGGGGGACCACACTCCTACATCAAGATGTGGTCGGTCTCAAAACCGATCCAATTGGTCCAAAGTTTTTATGTTGTTAAATTGAAAAAAAGCACTGGGTGTGTTTATATCACCCCAATATGACGGTCTATACACTATACCTACACATATGTCTGTTTAAAGAAAATCTAGCTCCTACATTACTCTAATGCACATTGACTCACTGGAGTGTCTAACCTAGAATATTCTCTTAAAAAGCCCATCAAATGTCTTTCATTCTGAATGAATAAATGTTTTCATAATGGAAAAGGGCTTTGTTATTCACTCCCAGTGCACCGTGTAACCTGTTTCAAAGTCTGCCTAATTTGTTCCACTGCAGGCTAAAATGTAATATGCATACAAGAATGACATCTAATACTGAAACAGCTTCTCTAGATACAGAATATTAAATACATAAAAAATATTAAAAATTCCAATCGATTTAGATGAGAACAGCAATAATCCAAAATACTCAAGTGCAGACAAATAGTTTTCAAAAGTCTGCTGTCGATCTACAAAAACAACCCTGGAGTTTCCAAACTAAGCTAAACACTGCAGAGTTTAAGTGTATAATTATATTAAGCTTTAATGTTGTCAAAGTATGAAAATACTGTATAGGCTACACCTGCTTTAGGCTATATATTGCTTTGAAGCATTTGAAAATATATGGTACAATTTAGGAATTCACTTAAATTAATTTTAACTAAATACTCCATTCCCCTTAAAGGTATATCAATCGGTTATGTAAACGAAAAGTTTGTAATTTCTGGTGCACTAATAGACCCATGGTTTGAGCATTGACACAGAGCGTGCTGCACTTTAAGCTTCCAATGCATGTCCGAATACCGCTTTCTGATCTCATCCCTCTCATCTCTTTTCAGTTTCTATTATTGTGTACTGTCCTATCACTAAAAAGACAAAGATGCCAAAAATAAATCTTAAAAATAAATGTATAAAAAAATTGTAATAGTTATCTATTTTGTCCTCTGTAACTCAAAGAAATTACACAGTTTTTGGCAAGATTAGTTCTCTTATTTTGTTAGTGTTGTTTAAAGCCCTGGTCAGATCACACAATTTTATCTCAGACTCAGATTATGCAGTTTGTCTTGATAAAATCTTGTCTTGTCATGAGTAAAATGTGCCAGACTACACGTTGCTTCACGAGCAGTCATCCCATGTGGTCTACGATGAACACTATTTACCAAAGCAGTAACAAGTGTTGCTATAACACAAAAAAAAAGACATATTAAAATCAGATGCTCAGGACGTAATCTTTAAAATAATGACATATTAAAAAAATAAGCAAATATATGACAGAGGTTTGTGATACAA
This sequence comes from Danio tinwini, assembly GCA_903798205.1. Taxonomy (NCBI): domain Eukaryota; kingdom Metazoa; phylum Chordata; class Actinopteri; order Cypriniformes; family Danionidae; genus Danio; species Danio tinwini. Next base: position 214,462 of record CAIGQZ010032649.1, on the reverse strand, counting down.
CAATTTTAGTGAATCATTAATTAAATCCTAATTTTCTTCAGAGCAAAGGGAATAATCACAGCAAAAACAGAAATATAATTTGTATTTTTCTTGGAAAAAAATATTTTTGAAACAATATTGTTTATAATGGTATAATTTTTATCTTAATTTGAAAGTATTTCTGTTGGTCTGTTATCTACTAGATAAACAAGAACAAATAATAGCTAATCTAGCCTAAATAAAATAAAAGTGAAATATTTACAGTTTCAAAGAAGCCTATATTAAACTGTTTTCACAGTTATTGACAAAATCATCCATTGTGCCAGTTAATTTCAATTTAATTCCCAGATTACCTCAGAAGAATGAACTGGATGAGAGAACTCAGAATTTTGTTGTGAGAATGCAGATGTCTGCATATTTGTGCCAGTCTGTCAATTAAAATAGCATAATCGCCTGCAGCTCTGCACAAGACGTTTGGCAATAGGAGAAATGGTCGTGCCCAACTGATCCTGGTTTCTCTCGAGGTTTTTATACTTCACTTAAGCCAATTGGTAAATTTTTTTCCTTGCCGCTGTCACCACTGGCTTGCATGGTTCGGGTAGAGCTGCACATCGATGGATTTGCTCTTCAGTGTTTGGACTCTCAGGAGTGAATATTAAACCACACTAAACTGAACTGAACTTAAACTCTGAAAACTTAACTGACACTTTCAATTAACTTTAATCTTCTATGTAAAGCTGCTTTGACACAATCCACATTGTAAAAGTGCTATACAAATAAAGATGAATCGAATTGAATACACCTTAATATTTTAGAAAAAGTGGTTAAAGATTGCATAACCAATAATTAATCTTATCCAGCCGCGACTATTGTAAAAATATTATTATAACTATAGCCTAGGCCTACATCATGCTGACGATCAAAAACAAAATGACATAATATCATAGGCAATTTTTATCTGACAGAGAGCATCTTAAAAAGACATAAACGACACCTCACATAGAGATTGTGAATGGCAAATGCCTGCGCGCTGGTTCTGCTCTCCCTGCTTGGCACAGCTCTGCTTGTGCCTGCGGTGTGAAACAGGCATAAAGCTCTTTTAAGATTTACGGTGTTCTCTCTGCAACGTTTAGGTCTGAAGTAGGAGGAAGGGGGAATTATCACCATGTTACTATTAGCATGACTAGCCAGCCACTGCTACTAATGGTAGCCTACTACTGTAGATCTACTACTGTAGGCTATGAATGTAAACTGAAAAAAATTAATTATTAATAAAAGTCAAATATGTCTTAGTTTATGTGTGAATGTTTTGTTAGGGCATACTCACACAAGGTACAGTTGAAAACGCAATGAACAAGTCCAATTCACTCGCAAACCTCTACTCTTTTAGCGCTTGTGGTTCCTAAGCGATAATGCACGTGGGCCAGAGTCATAGAGAGCTATGGTGTAGGCTACACTCATAAAGCATTTTAAAGACACAGAATCATGTCTTTAAACTTTACATTGTGTAAATGGCAGATGTTATCTTAGCAGCATAAAAACCCAAACATTGTAAAGCAAGAAGGTGTCATCATATCTTTTGGTTTTGATAAGGGTTTGTGCAAGGTGATTTAAACAGTACAAACTACCAAAGGTAGTAGCTGAGGACTATTATTACTAGTAATAATATTAACAACAGCTTTTGTATTATTTCTGTAACATTTTTTTTCTGAATGGGTTCAGATGTATCCTAACCTAATGTTTTTGATTAAATACATGTTCAATTATTATTCTTTTTTTATTACTAAAAAGCTATGAAGACATTTCTCTGATGCACTAAAGTCCCAGGTCTGTGGACTGCTTTCTGACACTAGAGAATATATTACAAAATACGAGCTGACTGATTTTAAACAATATTTTAGCTATAGCCTTTTTCTGGCATTGTTTTTTTTAAGTTTTCTAGAGCTACATTTGTTTTATTTCATAATTGTTTTATATATTCTTCTGGAAAGTTGTAATTATCAAGCTCTAAACCATGGGTGCCCATTTTTTTTCTAATGAAGGGCCAAAAACCAAACTTGGTTGAAGGCTTTGAGCCAAACGTAAATACATCAAACTGCATCACAAAATTGCCATGGATAATTTCCTCTTTTATTCCAAAATAAATAGAAAACATTACTTTAATCATGTTAACTAATGCATTATATAGTGTTTTACTTTTTATAATGTACCTTTTATGAAGTAAACGTAAGAATTCAATTTATAACACAAAGGAGTTTAAAGTCAAGCTGCACATGCCTTTTCCTTAATTTGCTTACCAATGACTTCTGAATTGTGTTCAATCCATTTAGCAACAGTATGTTCATTAAAAAAATCTGATTCATTCACAACATTAAACTGAAACAAATAATTGAAATATGCTTTTTTGTAGCATAACAATAAATCAAATAAATGAAAGGTTACGTTAAAATGACAATGTGGGCATTACCCCCAACATTCTGTCTCTCTTCTCAGAGATGGCCAAATCAAAGGTTATCATGCCAACTGTGGCCTGTGGAACCTAGTTTGGGCATCTCTGCTCTAAACTGTTCTTATTAGCTAACCAAGCATAGGCTGCTATATTTTAGGTTGGTATGTTGCTTCTCAATAAATGCAGTTGTCATATGATATATGTAATATACATTTTTAAAACATGATTAATAAAAGACCCTGTAATTAGACCCTGTGGCTTCCAATGATCGGTAATCTGCCCCAAAAATCTTGATCGGAGCACCTCTACCTAATAGTAATGTCACGTCTTCAGTTTCGGGCTCAGGCGTGTTTTGCACTCACACTACAAGCGTCCAACACCAAAGACCAACCGAACCACGCTTTGGCATACCTTTGCCAACCCGGTGACAGGTAACTCACTGCAAGGCAGCACATGCAATGGAGACTGAGGCAATGCAGAAGGAGTTAAATGCCTGCAAAGCAGCCCTTACTGACTTAAACAGCAGTCATAAGGTACTTATTCAGACTCACGTGAGCATTGTGCTTCAGTTGGGAGAAGCGCAAACAGCAGCAATGAAAGTTCAGAGGACACGAGACTCTATGCGCACTCTCGTTACTTGAATGTTGGTACAGCACAGCCCGCAAGCATGGACAACAAAAAGAGGAGAAGAGAACTGTGTGAGCACTTGAGAATCAAAATTGTGGAAAAATATCAACAATCTCAAGGTTACAAGTTCATCTCTTTGCTTTTTTCCACAGTGTGCAACATTATCAAAAGGTTTGCAACCCATGGCAAGGTGATCTCCCTGGGTGTGTACAGAAGAGAAAATTTGATAAAAGGTTGAAACGCAGGATGATCCAAATGGTGAATATGCAGCCCCAAGCAAGTTTCAAAGAAATTCAAGCTGTCCTGCAGGCTCTGGAAACATCAGTGTCAGCGTGAGCTATCCATTGACATTTAAATCAAATCAAATGCTATGGCAAAAGACCCAGGAGGACCCTACTGCTCACACAGAGACATAAAGCAAGACTACAATTTTTGCAAAAAATTTACTCAATTAAGTTAAAATCCTTCTGGGAAAACATCTTGTGGATAGTGGAGACCAAGACAGAGCTTTTTGCTAAAGCAAAAAACCGAAAACAGAATGAGGCCTACAAAGAAAAGAATGCAGAGCCTACAGTCAAATGTGGAAGTTCAAAGAAGCTTTAGGGTTGTTTTGCTGCCTCTGGCACTGGGTGCCATGACTGTGTGCAAGGCATCATGAAATCTAAGAATTACCAAAGGATTTTAGGTTGCAGAGTAGGGCCCAGTGTCAGAAAGCTGGGTTTGTGTCTAAGATCTTGGGTCTTCCAGCAGGTCAATGAACCCAAACATACTTTAAAAGCACACAAAAATGGATGGCAACAAAGCGCTGGAAAGTTCTAAAGTGCCCAGCAATGCGTCCAGATCTAAATCCCATTGAATCCCATCTGTGGAGAGATTTTAAAATTGCTGCTGTGAAAAAGCGTCCTTCCAATATGAGACCTGGAGCAGTTTGCAATAAAGAGTGGTCCCAAACTCCAGGTGAGAGGTGTAAGAAGCTTATTGATGGTTGTAGGAAGCAAACTTGGCCATGACTGTATATGATTTAGAGGAACGGAAAACTTGAATTCAACTTTTTTTAACTTTAATAAATGTCTCAAAAATTACAAAATATAATAGGGACACAACTTTGAAATCTTATAAAACATGCTTGCGTCATTTGTAAATACATTGATGTTAGATATTGAGTGCTGCTTTTGCCATAAATTTGACAGATTAATGATTAAAGTTGAAGGACATAGTGGTGGTAAATGCATTTTATTATTAATTCCTCATTACATTTGAAAATAGTCCATGTTTTGCCCCATGTCTCAAGGATCTGTGAAATTACTTTAAAAATATTAGATCTTACGTGCTGATGTCTTGACATTCTGGGAACCGTGTGTCATTGTAGAATGTTCCATTGAAGAAAAAAAATGCAGACTTGTAATGATCCTAAAAAAAAAAACAAAAAAAAAAATACACAAAATACAAACTTACTTTCTTTTCCAGTAGCTATGATTGCATCCAAAGTTGTCAATTTAAACTAGAATTTAACATAAAAATGTAAATAAAGCAACATTTCAATATAACAAATTAAATATAACAAAAATTTACTTCCCAATAAAATGTCACCAAAAATCTACAGCAAAGGTTTAAATTGCTGAAATACAAGCAACTGAATATTTCCACAATAGAGTTTGCCAACAAAATACAATAAACATTAAATTACTAACTTTGTTCTGATTTCTAACATTTTTATTATTACTGTAATGTAATTATAGGATATAATCCATAATTAGGATCTTTAGCTATTTATGGGGTAAAAAAATATGGGTTATGACACCCGAGTTCAATTTCTCTAGCCACACCCAGAGCTGATCATCATCACACCTGTTTGCAAACAAGAAATCCCTTAACTCCCTGAAGTTAGCAAATGCATGTATGCATTTTTTTTTGCCATTTTTGCTTGTATATATTCATAATTACAACAAAACAACATGTTTTTGTAGAATTAGTAAAACAGAGTGTTTTTTCTTTCTGTGTTTTCTGTCAACATGACTGGCAAACACATCAGAAAAAAAACAGCTGTATCTCCACAAACATTTGCCTCACACATGATACATACCTGCATAAAATATATATTAGGGATGCTCATAATAACAAATTAAGCATTAACCAAAAGGGTGCGTTTTAAACCGATTAATGGTATCAGCTAAAAGATGAAAAAATATTATTTTTATTTTTTAAAGTTTTGGCTGCATGAATGTGCAACGCATATTTGTTAACTTGTGGGACAGTAACATGTGCAACCACACATGCCTACAGACATAATCTGCCAAAGAAGCAAAATGAAAGAAGAACACTGCAGGTCACAGTTTGATGAGTAAATGCCAAACCAGAGCTGATGCTGATTGCCTCTGTCTAAGACCTCCGTCATAAACACCTCTGTTTATTTGCACAATTGGAGAAAGAAGCGCAAAACAAAACTTTCTGAAATGTGCTCTGCTTTGGAAACAAGCCGGCCATAAGTCGGTAGAGCCCTGCATTTGAGCCCAAGCCTGCCGGGGCCCGACATTTTTTTGCCCCTAAGGCTAGGCTTCGGGACAATTTTCAAGTCATAGCTAGCACGCATATTGCTTTGGGGCTGCTTTAGAAAAAAACTTTTTTTTTTTAAGTTTAATGAGATTTAATGCGTGTGGTCCGGAAGCACCAGTGATGCCTTGCGTATAGAGATTTCCAGCCAAAAGAAGAGAAAAACTGGCAATGGCGAACTTTAAACTGTGAAAAACACTAGAGGAAAGGCAAACTTCTGGTCAACTTTTCAAATAGTGACAACTTTATATGAGCCAACTGGTTATGCACAATGCACAACTTAAAGTGAAATTGAATAAACTCACTGTGGACAACATAACACTTGGATATCGATGTCTCTTAACCTAAATCTTACATTGAAAAAAACAAACTAAAATTATTCTGATAAAAAAAACAAAACATCAATTTTCTATTAAATACAAATCTGGGGGAAAGAAAGCTCAAAGTTTTTGGCCTGAGTCAGACCTGAAGCTCGTCAGGTCAGACTCAGGCCAAAAACTTTCATGAGCTGTTGAAAAAGAGCCGGGCTATTGCCCGTGCGTCTCGGGCTAGGCTAGGGCTTAGATTTAAAGGTGCAGTATGTAAGTTTTTGACTCCTCTAAAGCATAAAAATACCATAATATGTCTGCAGATATTTAAGAAACATCCTTAAGTGAACATGTTTAACTGAAAAACAATGCTGAAGTCAGATATTCTGCTTTGAAAATGGTTTTTCCGTGCCGGAGCGCTGTCTTTGTTTAGGTAAAGTTTACCTAAACACAATGCAAGTTTAGCCAATTACATTTCAGCACCCCCGATTGCCTTGTTTTAAAAAGTGTGGAGCAGTAAAGCATTAACCACTTTGTAATGCTGCCAATCCTTTTCAAAACACTTAAAAGACATTTAAGGACTGAAGACTAAGTGATTAAGTATTTCAGGTGCAATTTTGTCCCATTTTTCCAGCAAACAAGTCTTAAGGTGGGCAACAGTACGGGGTCTTCGTTGTTGCATTTTGCACATCAAAGCATGCCACACATTCTCTATTGGAGACAGGTTGGGACTGCAGGCAGGCCAGTCAAGTACCTCTTATTCCTCAGCCAGGACTGTAATATGTGCAGAATGTGGTTCTGCATTGCCTTGTTGAAATATGCATGGGAGTCCTTGGAAGAGTAGGCAGCATATTGTGCTCCAAATTCTATATGTACTTTTCAGCATTAATGGTGCCATTACAGAAGTGCAAGTTACCTTTGCCAAGAGCAATGGCACATGCCATGTACACATACCATGACTGACCCTGGCTTTTGGACTGATTCATCTGACCACAGTACATGCTTCCAAAGTGTGATGGTCCATCCCAAATGTCTCTGAGCCTTGAGAAGTTGATGGCGCTTCTGGACACTCTTAACATAGGGCTTCCTTTTGGCACAGTGCAGTTTTAACTGACATTTGTGGATGTAAATACATAGTTCTGAGCCCATGTGGTGATATCGCTTACAGATTTTTATTATTTTTTTTATGAGGATTTTTGATGCAGTGCTGAGATCACGGTTGTTCAGCTTAGGCTTGCGTCCTTGTCTTTTATTCATTGAAATTCCTCCAGATTGAATATTTTATTTATGTTATACACTGTTGAAGGTGAAATATCTAAATGTCTTCCTATATTTATTTGAGGAACATCGTTTCTAAACACTTCAATAATTTTCTCTTGTATTTGTTGGCAAACTGGCAATTCTTTGCTCATATTTGCTCCTTTTGTACCACATCATAAATAATTACCATTATTTAACCAATTTAGCTGATTACTAGCCCTAAACTGCTCCTGTCCCAACTTTTTTGGAATGTGTTGCAGGTCTGAATGACAGGAAAGGATGTATACTTACAAATGAAATGTTGACTAGACAAAACATGAAATATTTTGTGTTCATATTGTCTGTAATAAAATAAAGTCAAAGTAAATTTCAAAATCACTACTTCCTTTTTATATTTGCGTTTTCCATACTGTCCCAATTTTTTCTGATTCGAGGTTGCATTTATTCATTTATTAGAAACACTTTATAATAACTAGACAAAATAAATAAATAATTTAAGCATTAGCAAACAGCTAATTTATCCTTTGTTAAGCATTAAGTCTACTTTTTAAGACATTAGTAAGCACTTTATAAATACAGCTACAAATGCTGTATTCTTGACTTATAAGTACATTTATTATGTCCTTAATAATTGCACTTGCATACTTTGTTACTGATACATTTTTCATTACTAAATGAAGTTTTACATTATTTACAAAGCATTTGTAATTATGAGTAGTTGGTGGTTTTTAAGATCATTCAGAATGAGTTTGCAAATGATTTATAAACTATTCAAATGACATTTATATATCTTATTATTCAGGCATGTTATGCTCAAAACAAACCCATAACTCATTAAGAGAATAAGCACAACCCTGTTAGACCATGCGCTGCGGCGCAAACCATATTTTTCCGTCCTTAAAATAGTGGATTCTGACATGTCCTTAATGCTTTTGTGCCATGCGCTTTCAACTTTAGTGGAAGATATATTTGTGACTGAACAGACTGTAGACATGAAGAAGTAAGCTGCAAGTGCTTAAAGTGACCTACAATCTTCCAAATTCTGTCACACTTAAAATGCCCTCATTGACAGCCAGCTGGAGGGAATGTGCCAAACTCATAATATCACTGTCCCTCATAGCTTTAGCCATGTTTCTCGCGTTGTCGCGTACAACAGTATGCACTCTTGATCTGTCAATTTTGCATTTTTCAAACATGTCAGTGAAGGCTTGAGAGACCACCATCACAATGTGAGAACTGGTAAATTCTTGTGAATGAAGCAAGACTTTAATTTAAAAAAATCACAATTGATCCACTGCACAGTGAGACTAAGCATACTAGTAGGGCTTACATCTGAAGACCAAATATCTGTGGTGAAGCTCATAATGGAGTCGTTATGAAGCAGCTTGTGAATGTGATCTGCCACGCGGCTGTGCATCATCTGTAGCACGGTGCTCATTCAGTAAAGGCACAGCTAAACAGATGTGTTTTAATTATTGATTGGAATGTCTAATGTTGGAGCACATTTGTTAATTTCCGAAAGCTGACTGGCTGAAACTTTTAATCAAATTGTTCAATTTTATTGATTGCAAAAAATTATCAATTAAAATTGGAAAAAAAAAATCCATTTAAAAATATTTGAAATTTGGCCTGCACCCTCGAACCAAGGCACGCCTCCCAGCAGTGCCAATATACAGTCATATCGCACTGCTACAAGTAGTATACTCTCATATACACTCACCGGCCACTTTATTGGGTACACCAGGTTGGACCGCTTTTGCCTTCATAACTGCCTTAATCCTTTGTGGCATAGATTCAACAAGGTACTGGAAAATTCCTCAGAGATTTTGGTCCATACTGACATGATAGCATCACGCAGTTGCTACAGATTTGTTGGCTGCACATCCATGATGCGAATCTCCCATTCCACCACATCCAAAAAGCGCTCTATTGGATTGAGTTTTGGTGACTGTAGAGGCCATTTGAGTACAGGGAGTTCATTGTCATGTGCAAGAAACCAGTCTGAGATGATTTGCGCTGGGTAGAAGATGGGTACACTGTGGTCATAAAGGGATGAACATGGTCAGCAACAATACTCAGGTAGTCTGCGGCGTTGACACGATGCTCAATTGGTGCTAATGGGCCCAAAGTGTGCCAAAAAAATTTCCAACACACCATTACACCACCACCAGCCTGAACTGCTGATACAAGGCAGGATGGATCTATGCTTTATTTTGTTGATGCCAAATTTTGACCCAACCATCTGAATGATGCAGCAGAAATTGTGACTTATCAGACCAGGCAACGTTTTTCCAATCTTCTATTGTCCAATTTTGGTGAGCCTGTGCATACCTCGGATGTAACGAGTGGTTACTGTTGCCTTTCTATCAGCTCTAATGAGTCTGGCTATTCTCCTCTGACCTAGCAAACAAGGCATTTGTGCCCACAGAACTGCAGCTCACTGGATATTTACTCTTTTTTTGGACCATTCTTTGTAAACCCTAGAAATATTTGTGCATAAAAATCCCAGTAGATAAGCAGTTTCTCAAATACTTAGACCAGTCCGACTGGCACTGACAACCATGCCACACTCAAAGTCACTTAAATCCCCTTTCTTCCCCATTCTGATGCTCGATTTGAACTGCAGCAGATCATCTTGACCATGTCTACATGCCTAAATGCATTGAGTTGTTGCCATATGATTGGCTGATTAGAAATTTGCGTTAACGAGCAGCTGGACAGGTGTACCGAATAAAGTGGCCAGCTGCTAAGACACACTAGATTCTTTATCATTTGAAAATGTAAATAAACTCTCTAAAGTAGTCTGCCAAAGCTTACCTCAGTAAAATCATATTAGCAGCCAATGACTATCAAAGTACAACATTGTTCACAGTCATTTAAACAGTGCTAATGTTGTTTTAAAGTCATATGCACATGCCATTTCAGACAGAATATTCAAATTAGCAAAATAAACAATCGAGAGACCATGTCACAAGTTGTCACTGTTCAAAAATTAACTAATGTGCGAACATAAAACCAACCAAAGCCTAAATTCACTGGCCTGTACTGCATTCAAGCAATACTGTACTTCACACTTACAGTGCTTTGAGATATCATAACTCTGCTTTGTTTGCAGTTGCGACATATAGCTTTGGTTTTGTCAACTTCACTGTTCGTCTTCATTAACGGATTTTAACCAAAATGGCCATTTAAGAGTTCACTACTTTTATTCATACTTTGTACCGTCCGCTTCATGTGAGAGCAGCAGCAGCATGCTTTCCCCAAATGCTCTCATTGTTTGAGAAGTATGAGGATGACATTTTCCAAGCCAATACTAATCAACCACCCAACCTCTTGTGACCTATGGCTTTTCACGATATGTATTTAGAGCCAGTGAACAACAGTTTCAAAATATAAAAAACAGCTAGACAACGAGTTAATGTGTGATAAAATATTTGTTGGCTTTAATTAATGTGTTAAAATAATAATAACACATTAATTTGCCTATATTAATATATATCCTTTTCTATATATATATATATACATACATGCATACATACCACACACACAGTTGAAGTCAGAATTATTAGCACCCCCCCTCTCCCCCTGAATTATTATAGAAAGAAAAATATTTTCTGACATACTGTGAAAATTTCCTTGCTCTGTTAAACATCATTTGGAAAATATATATATAAAAAATATTTTAAAAATCAAAAGGGTGGCTAATAATTCTGACTTCAACTGTATAAACACTTTTCTAATGCAAAATGGCATAAAAATAAATATAAAAAAACATAAAAGCTAATTCACATATAACACGATCTGGGTCAATATTAAAGAGTAAACCATTTTTAATACAAAACAACACTCTGATATGATCTGGGTCATTATTAAAGAGTAAACCATTTTTAATACAAAACAACACTCTGATATGATCTGGGTCAATATTAAAGAGTAAACCATTTTTAATACAAAACAACACTGATATGATCTGGGTCATTATTAAAGAGTAAACCATTTTTAATACGAGACAACACTCTGATATGCAGTTTTGATATGCAAAACAAGTTTATTAATTAAGTGGTTCTGTCAGTGTGTTTAATCCTTTCTGTTCATGATTGTATGGTATAGTTAAAGCCACATGCACTCTAATGTGTAATATAATCATAGTTCACTTTGAAATTAAAATAGTTTGTTAAAAGCTACATTTTTCGCTGCAAAATAAAGATGTTATGATGAGGTGAACGCCGGCGGAAACAGTAAATCACAATCACATTGGGGCACAAGTGATACAACTGCAAATTTGAAAATATTATAACAATCTATCATTAGCACCTTGTTCTCTCACTCTGCATAGCTGTGGCATGTGGATTAAATGGAAAAACAAGTTGAAAGATAAAAGCTAAAGCCCCCTTAAAACTGGTCTATTCATGCCCATTCGCCCATGGTCTGGTGATTTCTTTCTTTGTTTAATATTGTATAAATGATATCTCAACATTTGATATAAAATGGAAACATAACTAGAGTCTGTTTAAACCTGCTTAAATTAGGTTTATGTGGAGTGTTTTGACTGATAGTGTGAGTGCCCGTGTCCATTTCTAACCTTGCTGATGAACTGTGGTACCATGTCTGGAGTGTTGCTGAACTCTCCAAACACCTGCAGATCACTGACACAGCAGATGACATCCCGAAGATCACTCAGCTTCTGAGAGCCCAACACATGCAGAGTCTGAAATGCTCTCACGAGCCTAAACTATTATAAAACATAAAATTATACAAAACAAACAAATAAATTGCATTCAGTAAATGCAGAAACTTACTAAGATTGTATCAATGACATTAGGCCTGCACGATAAATCGATTTTAAACTGAAATCGTGGTTTGAAAAGATGCGATTTTCAAATAGCAAAAGCTGCGATTAATTCAATTATTACTATGGCGAGGGAGGCAAGCACGAGTAATTAAAATTATTTAACTAACATTACTTAAAAAACAGACAACTGTTACAGCAGAACTTACAAGACCCTACTGCACTGCTATTGTGAAAATCAAAGCAGAAAACTCCATCTCTGCTCTGCTTCTCTCTCTTGCACTGTGGACCTTTGACCTTCTTGCGTGAGGTAACGTTTCCTCTCCTCTCTTGCTGTTACAGTGATTCTTGTGGATCCACGCACGCACACACACAGCTGGACGCGTAGTAGGTGAGTTTCCCTCCCTCCAGGACATCTACACCAGGCGGTGCATGAGGAAAGCCAAGAGAATCATCAGCGACTCCAGCCACCCAAGCCATAGACT
>CAIGQZ010032649.1:137866-159082 GCA_903798205.1 Danio tinwini | reverse complement strand
TATATATATATATATATATATATATACTGTATGTGTGTGTAGTTTGGTTTGTAATTTTATTTTACCAATATTACATAAATATGTTTGCAAATATGTGTTTAAAGTATATGTGTTTATTCAATTCATATTTAATTCTATGTAGATTGTGTCAAAGCAGCTTAACATAGAAGTTCTAGTAAATTGAAACTGTCAGTTCAGGTTTCACAGTTAAAATTCAGTTTAGTTCAGTTTAGTGTGGTTTAGCTTTCACTGCAATGACTTAATGACTGACTTGATCTTGTAATCTGAAAAAAAAAAGGCAAATACATTTTTTTGTAATGAAAGAAACTACTAAATACTCAAATGCATACATATGAATGTAAAATGCATTCATAGTATTTGGGTCACACTTCACATTAAAGCTAGAGAATGCTTTAAAAGTTACCTGTTAAGTCATTGACTCAGTTTTAACTTCCACTTCAAACACTTAACAAAACCTTCCTTCTTTCATCTTCGCAATATTGCACGGATTAGACCATATCTTTCACGACCTGATGCAGAGAGGCTTATCCATGCCTTTATCACATCATGTCTTGATTTCTGTAATAAATTTTTTGGGAGTTTACCTACAAGTTCTCTCAAAAGATTATAGTATATTCAAAATGCCACCTGTATTACGACAATTACACTGGCTTTCTATTAAATCAAGCATTGATATTAAGAATTTGATTTTAACCTTCAAAGCAGTGCATGGGCTAGCACCTGGTTACATCTGTGACCTGGTGACTCTCGCCACCCCAGCCTGCAGTTTTCATTCAGCATCGAGACGTACCCTGTATCAGCCACGCTGCAAACTCAAGACCATGGGTGGGAGGGCTTTCTCATACAGTGCGCCCAAGCTGTGGAATGCACTACCCACATTAGGAATGCTGTCTCTCTGGACTGTTTTAAGAAACTTCTTAAAACTCACCTTTTTAGCATTGCTTTTTAATGTAGGATGACCAATTTGTTAACTTTTTATTCTATCTTTATGGTTCATTTTCTCATTGTTTTATTGCATCTTTTTATTGTTGTGCTGTTTTGCTTGCTTTGTATTGTTAGTATTTTATATACAATATGTAAGGCATCCTCTTTGGATTAACCATCATCTTTATGTTTTACAAGCTTTACTTTTTAACTCTGCATGTTATTGATTCTGCACAAAGAAGAGAAACATAATCAACCACTGTGGCAAATTTTGGTAACACCAATATTAGTCTATCTAGAAATATCTAATCTTCATCAACACAAACAAACACAAAGAGAGAGAGAGAGACAGTCAGACAAAACTGGAAACTATATTATATCTATGTTCATTAAAATGGTGCATGTTTTTTATCCTGTATGCTATAACCAAAGACTGATATAGACTCATATAGTTTTAAAGAAGTCAGTCAATATGGCGAATGAAGCCCCGCCTACTTGTACAAGATCCAATCATCAATCGCTATAGACTGACCTTTCTCCGGGGAAAAGCTTGGACCAGACGTAGGCTTTTACAACAGGGTTTGTGGTCAACAAACACACTAAAATCTCAGTGAAAACATAAGAAATATATCCAAATAAAGTTTGAAACCGGTACTTTTAAGATGTGCTGAAAGAAATTGATTGCCCCCTCAGAAAGAATTTGTGCCCCCTCAGTTTTCATAAATGATTAGTTCACACAAAATTCTTTCTGTCATTAATTACTAACACTCCCATCATTCCAACCTTCAGAACACACATTTACATATTTTATATTATGAAAAAGCAATAAAATTATGAAAATTGTGAAATTAAAGCAACTGTCCCTGCATCAAGTCAGGGTGTGGCGGAGACGCACTCTAAACTCACACGGGAGAAAACTAGACTAATGGATGACATGAGGCGAGCAGCCCAATTCATTTAATGTTTTGATTAACTAATTCATTAAATACAACTCTCTTGAGCTCTAAAGGGAAAAAGCGCAAAAGAAATTTTTCATTAAATTAATTTTAGCATAGATGCAACTGCCAGTCATTTTTTGTTCTGAATTAATATTAGAGTAGTCTAATAAAAATGTTTAGTTGGACACTGTACAGTCCCACAGTAGGCTACACTATAATTAATATTATAATGTATATTCATTATTAATAATATTATCAAAATAAAGCTGTACAATTGATAAAACGCTTTTGAATGTTTGCTTTCATTCTTGACATCGCTAAACGCACTTTAACAGTTGTGAAAAGAAACATCCCATTATGCAGCAGCAATCTCAAGTTAGGACACCCAAACAATGCCTTTAAAGATGATCGGCCTGTGAAGTCAAGTTTACAGTGTTAAAAATAAATAGCTAGGCCTATATATAGTGATTGAGTTAGTGGATTTGCCATGAATCAACCTCTCACATGCGCTGCGGGTAGGCTGAATGATAATCTTTAAAAAAAATATGTAATTTAAGCTATACTGCTATTTGCTTATGCAAAATTAAACACTAGAAAATATATTGTAGGCCTATTTTAAAGGCTAAAATACAGTTAGCATATCGATTTTATTTTGACTTGCTGCTCATGGCTCAAAAATGAAAATGTAACTTGAAAACAAGTTATTTAGTCAGTAAATAAATAAAATGACGGGTAGGCCTAATAACCTAATGGCCTATGGTGGCGTTTTTACAAATGCCAACTGGACAATTTTAGGAAAAAAATACTTATGTTAGCCTATAGCCTAAAGCCTTAAATCTTTACCTTTAAAATTATAATAGATATAGCTATTGAGTTGCGTGTTTTCCATGCCAAAATTTTACCAATTTTTACAGAACTATAAATTTCTTATTATTATAATTTATAATATATATAATAGGAGGTTGAGAACATGCAAACTCCACACAGAAATCCCAACTGACCCAGCCGGGACTCAACCTTCTTGCTGTGAGATGACAGTGCTAACCGCTGAGCCACCTTGTCACCCTAGTTTATTTATTTCAGAAAATATTTTGTCAAAAAATTAAATATAATGTGTTCAGCAAATATACTAAATATAAAAAACAACTGAAAGCTAAAGAAAGTCCCCATAGTTCACAAAAATATGCTGTGTGTCCGTACTGATATACTGGTGTTATGTTAAAAAAATCTTCAAAAATATTTTTAGGGGTGTTACACACTTTAACATGTTTTTCATATGATTTTACACTGGATATGTAAATTTGCAGCATTTTCCTGTTATTTTTATGATTTTTAACTGTATTTCAGAATAACGTGAAGAAAAAAAACATAAAATAAAACAATCAAACTCGGTAAAGAACAGTTTTTTTACAGTGCACCTTTACTTCAGTTTACTACAGTTTTTTTGTAGGGGTTTGTTTATATTGTTTTGTAAAATATGAAATGTAAAAACAACATAAAAATCTGGTATATGTTGAGGTTTACAAAAATAAATAAATATAAATCTGTTTAGTGGGCTGGAAATACACATGAATGCCTGTTTTTAATGTGAATGTTACAAGCTTGCAAAGTCACATGCATTTTAGTTGTGTTTTACATGTGATCACATGGGAATTGACACAAAATATTCCAAATACACACATTCCACATGTGCATTTCACATGTGGTTTCTGTTTCACATGTAATTTTAACATGTTTTCACATGAAATTTAATGTGTAATTTCACATGTACATTTCATTGCCAGCCGTCCACAGGATAGTGTGGGTCACGAACAATATGGTTTCAAGATGGTGATGTTGTCCACATGTAGTCACATTGACTTTACATGTGGTCACATAAACTTCACTTTGTCCACATGTTGTTTGATAGCACGTAAAATTCAAGTGACTTTTCTGTAAGGGATGAAAATTTTATGAGTATTTTGACCTCCTTTTATGGATTATGTGCTAATACATGTAGTTTGCAGACCCCAGGAGTTAATGTATGTTTCTGTTAAATTTCAGATCGATGAGATTCCAGATGGTGCTGTCAAACCATCAAATATAAAATTTCCCATCTTCTTTTTTGGCACTCATGAAACGTAAGTTGAAATTAAAAACTTATAATTTTGTAAATTTTTGTGAAGTTTCAAATGAAGGGATAATTTGAGAAAATCAATCGAGTTATGACTTGTTTGTTCTGGTTGTTTTGTATTATATGTATTTTGTTTGACATTTCAGAGCATTCCTGGGTCCTAAAGACATATTCCCCTATTTGACCAATAAAGACAAATATGGCAAACCTAACAAAAGGAAGGGTTTCAATGAAGGCTTGTGGGAAATTGAAAACAATCCTAAAGTGGAGCTTAATGGACACAAGGTGCTTTTGTCTCACTGTTTACGATGACATATGATGATTTGATACTGTTTTTCACTCCATACACAAATATAATACTCACATGAGTGTAAAGCATTGGACTAATACTGTGGTGTGAAAATGTGTTTACCCCTTACTGTTTTCTTATGTTTTTGCATGTTTGTCACACTTTAATATTTCAGATCATCAAACAAGATAACACAAATAAACACATCATGCAGTTTTTAAATTAAGGTTTTTTATTATTAGGGGAAAACAAGATGTTCAATTTCTCTAGCCACACCCTGGCCTGATTACTGCTACACCAGTTTACAATGAAGAAATCACGTCAATAGGACCTGCCTGACAAAGTGAAGTAGACCAAAATATCCTCAAAATCTAGACTTCATGCCGACATTCAAAGAAATTCAATAACTAATGAGAAAGAAAATAATTGAGGTCTACCAGTCTAGAAAAAAGTGTATAAAGTTGGCAGCCAACCACAGTGAGAGCTCAAAAAAAAAAACTGTGGAAAACCTTCCCAGAAATGGCCAGCCGACAAAAATCACCCCAAGAGCATAGCGACAACTCATCCAAGAGGTCATGACCCCACAACAACATGCAATTTACTGCAGGACTCACTTGCCTCAGTTAAGATGAGTGTTCATGACTTCATCATGAGAAAGACTGGGCAAAAATGGTTTGCATGGCAAAAACCACTGCTGAAAAAAGAAAATGAACATAAAGGCTTGTCTCAGTTTTGCCAAAAAAACATCTTGTGATCCCCAAAACCTTTGGAAAATACTGCTGAACATTATGGAACGTGTCCATTATGTCCCATTATGTGTGGCATAAAAGTAACACCTCATTTCAGAAAAAGAACATCATACCAACAGTAAAATGTGGTGTTGACTATCTGTAATAAATGGAATCATGCATTTTGCTGCATTGTATCAAAATATCTTAAATGAAAATGTCCGGCCACCTGTTAGTTTGGCAGCAGGACAATGATCCAAAGCAGACCATCAAGTCCACTTCTGATTGGCTGAAAAACAAAAGGAACACTTTGGAGTGGCCTGAATCCAATTAAAATGTGGTTCAAACATGGGAAAAAAAGGGAAATTAGTAAAAGGGCAAACACTTTTTCAAAACACACACACACACACACACACACATACACACACACACACACACACACACACACACACACACACAGGGCCGGATTAAGAACATATTGGGCCCTGGAGCTATAGCAAAAAAATATATATATATTTATATATAAATAAACACATTTGCAATACTTTCTAAATGTGTGCTTTGCAATACTTTAAATAGGATTATCTTTAAAAGGTTTACTTTAAACTTTAGCTGAGCAGAAATCCCTAAAATATCTTTAAATGCCATGCTTCCCCATGCTTTCCCATTGAGTCAATCAATTACAGAATCTTAGCATGTTTTCTTTTTGCTCAGATATATTGTCTGATGAAAACCAGCACCAATATTTCATTGCTCCGGATTATTACTTTCATTTTTATAAAAGGGAAAAGTAATTTATTTTTAAATTTGCTTTTTAACTTGGTCAGTTACACTTAAACCATGTATTTTCTTGAGATAGATACTCTGCAACAATGAACCTTTGATAAATGTTTTGTAGATTATTTGATTTGGTTGCACACTGCCTCAGTTATATTATTTGAGGGAAGGATTACATGGGTGTGTGGCCAAGACAGTGCTTCAGTTATGAATCGATTATACAGCATGATTCCACCTATGCCAGCTTCTCTTACTGCACATATTTTTTGTTCTACGATGCGCTTAGTTAGCCTACCTTTGACTGCACCGTTCTTGTGGTAGAGCGGAAATATCCTGGGGAAAAAAACAAGACATCTGGTCACCCTTACTGGGGGATTAAACAGGGCTATTCAAAACTCTGATTGAGCTACAGCCACTCCGTGCCAAAGTGTAGCAGCATCACTGTTTTTGAACAGCAGCGAGCCGAAAGAAATTCTTCACATTATCGGCACGTGAAAGCATAATGCAAAGTGGCTTTAACCTCAACTGTGAGAACTTAAGTCAATACCAAATAATTGATTTAAGATCATAAAAAATATAATAAATAATATTCTTATAATTCCTGATTGGGATATATTGTGGAGGAAGATGGGGTATGTATATTTTCCAAACGCAGAATATAATGGTGTGGTCACTTAGACCAGGGGTGGGCAAACTCGGTCCTGGAGGGCCGGTGTCCTGTATAGTTTAGCTCCAACTCTAATCACACACACCCGAACATGCTAAGCAGTGCCTCTAAGATCACTAATAATCTATAAGCAGGTGTGTTTGATCAGAGTTGGAGCTAAACTGTGCAGGACACCGGCCCTTCAGGGCCGAGTTTGCCCACCTCTGTCTTAGACAGTCAGAGATTACACTAGATTTAACAATTCTTTCAGGATTAGTGACCAATATCCAGTCAAGCAAAGTGGAGCAATTTAGATTAACTTTAGTGGTTTCATTAATTAACTGAGTAAGATTATTACTACAAATATTTTAAATTTTCTCCACTCAAATAGTTCTGAAAAGGCAGTTTAAAAATTTTTATTTTGACAGTCTACAATTTAGGACAACTGGTGGGAGTTCAAACATTTATTGAAGAACATTGAACTTAGTGTAACTAATAAAATATTTTTACACAAAGCATTTCTTTCACTTCAGGGATAGCTGTGTTGGTATTTTGTTTTTTATTAATAAATTAATTAGCTACTTGAATTTTACTAGATCCAATTGTGTTTCAAGAATTCTAGTGTGAAAACTGATGAGAATACTATAAATATTCTTTTTGCTGTTATTCAGTATGGAATAATTTACAGTGATGCCACTTGTGTAGGAAGCACAGGTCCCTGAGTGTCCAAGTGTACTGTCTGCAGACATCATGACTGGGGGGAAAACTTTTCAAATTATCCATATATGCAAATAAGTAGGCATTATAAAGCAACATACAGGGGCAATCATCCCAACATTATCAGCATGAAATCAAACCAACAAATACTGTTGGTTTGAAACATGAAACATTTCTAAATTGAACAAAGACAGTGATATTGCAATGATGAGGATGTGGCAACAGAGGTGAAGCTTCACTTGCAGTAATATTGAGAATGGTCAGGCAGGCAGAGATCAAAATGGGATCAAACAACAATATAATGGGTAATCCACTGAACGTAATCCAGAAAACAGGCAAAGGGTTTGAGGCAGGCAGCTAACAGTCACATACGCTGAAATAGTCCAGAAACAAAAACGCAAACAGATCAGGGAAAACAAGGAGCACACTCTGAATTGCACACTAACATTTAAATAAGACTGACTGGAGGGAATATATAGTGAGTGTAATCAGTGTGAATGATCTTTACCTCTGTGTGCTTGTGTGTGTGCATGCACATGTGTCTGCCAGTTTAGATCATTAACAGCTGTAGTTGCACAACCTGTTGAGAGCACTTGATACTGCATTTACTTTTGTTGTATTGCAAAGCGGTTAACAGTTTATTCCAAATGCATTATTTGTTTTTTCAGGTAATAAAGGCTGGAGAAGTTTCAGTTAAAGATTTGAGCAGCAATGAAGAGGGAGATGATGAGAAGAGGACAAATTCAGCTCAAGTATGTCTCCATTCATCTCTGTATTCATCACTAAAAAACAAATCTGATTCTTCACATGTAGACTGGGATCTATTAATGACATAAACTTGCATATTAATCTTCTCCATCTTGAGCCTGTGTGTTTGAACCCATGTAGATTGCTCACAGTGAGGGGCTGGAAAAGGAGGACATTGAAAAGGAAGATGGTGGTGACATGGACGTTTCTGATCAGAGACTTGTTAAAGATGAAGTATGTACTTTTATGTTGTGGTGTGGTGTGGTGCAGATGTTTGGTGGATTGACTCATGTGCAAAAGATGAAGTATACTTTTATGGTGTGGATAAAGTGCAGATGTTTGGTGGGTTGATTCATGTGCAAAAAAATAATTATTGCAACAATGGAAATGGGGAAGAATGCAATCTTTTTTGACATGTTAAGGAGAGAAGACTGCTTTGAATTAAAAAAGATGGCTGGTATGAGTACAAGACAAGAGGCACAACAACATGAGGACATTTATGTGCATTATCTGGCTCAAGCTAGTCATGAATTCTTTATTTCTGTTTTTCCAGATGTACTAGAACATTCTTTTATGCTTGGTGGTTAGAAAAACATTTTTTTTACATTATTACAAAACCATTGTTCACAGCCTGGCACAAACAGCTCAGATTGTTCTGGATTTGATAAAGGCCTGCCTTCCGAAAAACTAAATATGCTGTGATTGGTTTGCTGACGTATTGCTTTACGATTTGTAGATAAATTAGCCCATATAATAATTACGTCAAGTTATGTTTGAATTAGAAATTATATGGTTGACTGTCATTAATTGTAGCAGAATTGAAATGACAATAAACTGATCTGCTCATGGGTTAAGCTTACAATTTAACTGTATATCAATTCAAAGATCAAGTAATTTTTCTGACCTATAAAAATGTTAAATTTGACTAAGTTAACAGATTAGTACAACCTGCAGCTTTATTTGTGAATTAAAGTAACACTCATTCTGTGTGTGAAAACAAGCAATCCACATGGGCACAAACATTTGGTAATGATCATGAAAATGTACAGATACTCTACAACTATTTACAAAATGCATGTTCTGGAGAGATACTTTCGCCTGGCGCCGCATCGCGCACCTTTGCTGACTGCGCGTGCACCTTGCAAAACGGACGAGGATTTTATACTTGCCGCATTCTCCGTTGTGATATTCTTTAAAACGATAGGGGGCGGTGAAAAGAAACTGACTGTAAAGTCAGACAGATAAACAGAGAAGTAGAAAGTTTCCGGAACTACGTCATATCATTAATATTATTTAAGATTTTTAAAGGAATTAATTGTATTGTTTTTATAAATTATTTTAATGGTTATAAAGATTTTTATAACCATTCAAGATTTTTTTTTTTTTACTTTGAACTTTGATGCATCACTTGCTTTTGTTCATATCTCGGACAGTTTTACCTATCAAAGTTTATTAAAATATCAGTGACAACATAATGGGTTGTTCTACAAATATATTTTTATTATGGCAAGAATAAAAGCCAAAAAAATGTACACTAACTTAAAAATATTTAAAAAGACAAAAATATTTAACTTAAAAAGATTATTATTATTTTTTTTTTTGATTTAGCTCACTTCACAATTCACACTGTCTGGCTAGTTTCTGTCCTATACTTATACTAAAAAGGCAGTAATTGTCCAAAAATTCCTGACCATTATCACCAAAAAAGCCTAGAAAAACAGACCCTTAGTATATTGTAAACTGATAGGTTCATATATTCCTTTCCAGTTATCAAAGAAATAACTTGTTCCTTAGTTGTAGTTTTGTAACTATTAAATTGTTTTAAATTCTATATATATATATATATATATATATCAGTGTAACACCTGTGAATGGTGGAAAAACTAGGGCTGTCAATTGATTAAAAAAATTTACCAATTAATCACACTTTTTTGTGTGATTAATCATGATTAATCACGAATAAAAAAAATCCAAAATACAGGCATTGCAAATATAGAAATTGAAAAATTATAATAATAAAGTATTGAATACAAACAATTGTATTCATTGTAAAGTTGTATTGCGAGTTGAGAACATTAATTATAAAGTAGAAACAATTTAGCTTTGTCCTCCTTAACATTTCGTCACCTTGGAATTATAAGGTTCTGTCTGCGTTCTGAATGATTTTGAGATATTGAGCTGCAAAGTTTTTGCATTCCATAGCAAACAGTATGTGTGTAACATTTGTTTTTTTTTTTATAAAAGGTCTTAAAATGTAAACAACTTATAAAAAAAAACATCCCATAATGTAAATAAGTTTTTATTTTATAATAATATGTCAATCACTTAATTTTGACAAAAATGTCAGACAGAAACTTATAATTGTAAGGTGACGATTTAACCAGTTGCTAAGACAGACCAATCTATTGACATTATCGGGGACAACACACACACACACACACACACACACAGAGAGAGAGAGAGAGAGAGAGAACAGCGCACTCCCTTCAGATCATCAACACGCACGATCGAATCAAATTAGCTTAAACTAAGCGTTCTAAAGTATGGCTTTATTTCTCAATCAAGGATTCTGACATCAATGTGAAGCAGACGCTTTACAAAAGTTGCGTGTAGTGTGAAAACATGTCAAACTTAATGATACATTTGAGGGCGCTTGGAGTCAACTTAGAGAGGAATGGGCTGTCTTTGACAGCTTGCGACATCATCTGGCGCTTTCACTGAGTACATTTACATGGATCCATATTCTCCTTTATCCATATTTCTTTGCACATTAAACACACGCAGGGCCGGAGCAAGCTGAACTGGCACTGTAGGCAAACAGTGATCACGCCGCCCTCAACCCGAAAGTGAAATAGAAACTTACCGGTTTGCGGATAAACGTGAGGACCGGGAGGGAGGGGGTGGGTTTCGCGGATGAAAGTGAGGAGGTCGCCTCTATGGGCACGCCATGCAACACATGTCGACCACAACAGGAAATAAAAAAAAAACTGCAACTGCGATAAATGCGTAAATTTTTTTTTACGCGTTAAATATTTCAAATTAATCGCGTGCGTTAACGTGCTAATATTGACAGCCCTAGGAAAAATATATTTCTCTAATTGTGTACCTGGTTCTCCACTTTTACCATGGCCTTTTTTGGCTTTAACAAACTTACCCCTAAGGTTTTTCCAAACTCTTTAATAGAAAATTTCCTTCTTTCCCACGGCTGTTGCAATTTCTAGCCAAGAATTATTAATCATCTGGTTATCTTTATGATCACGAATCATAAAGATGTCTGTACAGTCGCACTCTTCGGTCGAGTCTCAAAAAATGCTGTGCGCAACACCAGCCGGAATGATGTTGCGCGCAACCAAAGCGAACACTCGCAAACTCCGCGATGACATCAGATTCAATGCGCACACTCAAGAGAACTAGCGGACGCGTCGAGTATAAACAAGGCTTTAGTTAGGGAGACAGTCTGCATGGCTGATCTTCTAGCAGTTTAAAGCACAGCTGAATTATCAGCTGAAGACATGTCTGTTGTTATATTGAAATAAATAAAATAGCTTGCTTTGGTCAGACTTTGGCCTTGCTTATAATTTCTAGGTGAGTTTGATGGTTCCAGCCGAGCTTGTTCTAGAAGTGGCAAGCAATGTTTAAAGAGTCTGTTGATTTGAAGCATGTTTGCCAAGGAGGAAGCTTGTGTTCTTGTTGGGGGAGGGCTTTCTCGCAGTTGGGACCCTTGCATGTGCCTTTTAGAATGGAACTTGGAATTGGGCCTTGAGGGTGTGTCTGTCATCTTATAGATCCTGGGAGGTTACCACCTTGAGCGCTCTGATAACATTCCCAAGGGAAACTTTATGATCCTTTGACATTTCATTTGCATCAATAAACATGTTTGCATCATGGGCAGGGCTTCTGTCTGCCCAGTGACTGTAGCTTTGTTGCTAAATGACTAACATGGATTTTATTGAAAAAAATAACTGTGTTTATGTGCTTTATGAAGGCTGAAAAACAGCGTTGATTTGTTTGGAGCCGTGTCCATGTCCGCTGAAGTTCAGATTTTCGAACTCGAGCGTTTTACACGAAATTCACGTTAAGCACGTCAATTATGCAAAACGCGCAACTCGTAAAAATTCATTCATGCGAATTGCGTCATTCGCGCGTATCGCACCGCACAATGTCTATTCGCACCTTTGCATTGATTTAACATGTAAATCACTCGCACTTGATGCTTCTTCCACGTCTGGTGTGAACGTAGCATTAGAATGCGTTAAGTACTGCCCCTCCCCAGGCAGCCACTGAGAGAGACTTGCTGCTGAATATGAGTCAGAGAAAGACAAGCGATTTCTTGTCAAATAATAAAACCACAGCAGTTTAAGTTGTCACTATCCCTTAGAACAACTGTGATTTTTATTTATTTTTTTTTTTTTTGGGTATGCAGAATTTTTTTTATGGTAAACCAGAATATAGAAAATAGGAATGTGTCATGGACCTTTTTCACAAGACTGTTATGACGCATTTAACAGTCATCATAAATCCTTGTTTTTAATATTTAGATATAAAAAAAAATTATGAACATTTATATGCATTTATAAATGTATTATTTCATCTTTGCGTCAAATTACAAAAAACGAATTACCGCTTTTGTGAGGTGTTGCTAATGCAGCGTCTATGGGGCTGAGAGTAAATTTGACGTTATTCTTTCTTCTGACTGCGGTTATCAGTGTCAAACAATTTTTTTTTCCTATTTCTGAAAGTTTTGATAACACCAGTTTTTCTTTTATTATTTCAGCAAATAGGATTGTAAAAAAAAAATATTTGTTGTACTCTCCCATTCTCCCAGGGGGAAAGTCTAATGTGAATTAGTAGGGTGTTCCAGAGTTTAGGACCAGCAAATGCAAATGCTCGATCACCTCGTTTTTTAAGGCGTGTTCTGGGCACAGTGAGTAAATTGAGGTCATAAGATCTAAATGATCGAGAGGGGGTATACGGACAAAGCAAGTCTGTAAGGTACTGAGGAGCAAGATTATTGACGGCTTTGTAAACAAATAATAAATTTTTTTAATCAATTCTGTATTTAATAGTGAAGTTAACCAGTGAAGTGCAGCTAAAATCTGAGTTACCAACTCATACTTGCGGGTGCCAGAGAGTAGTCTAGCAGCCACATTTTGTACCAGCTGCAGACGAGAGAGAAATGCAGAAATAGAGAGAGTTACAGTAATCTTGACGTGTTGTTATAAAGGCATGAATCACCGTTTGAAAATTTCTCTGGGATAGAAATGGCTTGACTTTAGACAGTTGTCTGAGGTGGTAAAAGCAGAATTTCACGACAGTACTGATCTGTTTGTCAAATTTTACTTGGTTTAGACCAAGATGGCGGCGCGTACACATCGCAAGGCTCGGCGTCTCTCCAGTTTCTGCAATTTTGCAGTATTTTTCCTGCTCATTTCGGGTCTGTTCGTGCAGAACAGTAATGCCTTTACATTGTACACCCGACAGGAGATCTTGGATATTGGTTTGTGCATTTCAGACAGTTTTATCAGCAATCTACGACTCCTCCCAGAGACCGCCAGGACACCCGAGGCTGAGCGCTCTGTCTGGCCGGGCGGAAGTGCTCGAAGGCGGCGGTGCGAATGTAAACGAAGGCGGGGGAAGCGTGGCGGGCTAAGAGCTAAGCTAAGAGCTAAGCTAAAGCTAACACCACACCGGCTCGCTTTACCCAGCATCTTCCTCGCCAATGTACAGTCCCTGGTGAACAAAATGGATGAGATTAGACTGCGCATCAACCACAGCAAAAGATTATGGAACTGTAATGTCATGATTTTCACAGAAACATGGCTAAACAGCGGGATACCAGACAACACTGTATCTTTAACTGAGCATCACACATTCTGAGCAGACAGAGCGGCGGATGACTCCGGTAAGACCCGAGGCGGAGGATTATGCATTTATATTAACAAAGCTTGGTGCACAAACTCTGTCATCGTTGGGAGACATTGCTCTGTTAACCTGGAATTTCTGATGGTCAAATGCAGACCGTTTTATCTGCCACGGGAGTTCACCTCCACCTTTATAATCACTGCTTATATTCCACCCGATGCTGATGCAAAGCTTGCTATGAATGAACTTCATGCAGCCATCAGCAAACAACAGACTGCTCACCCGGAGGCTGCTTTTATTGTTGCGGGGGATTTTAATCACTCAAACTTAAAGACAGTGCTCCCCAAATTCCATCAAAACATTTTCTGTCACACACGGGGAAACAAGACTTTGGACCATGTATACACAAACATGGCTGAAGCCTACGCTGTGACCCCCCTCCCCCACCTGGGTCAATCAGATCACCTTTCTTTGTTCCTCACCCCCAAATACTCACCCCTCATCAATCGTGTGAAGTGGTCCTGGCACATCTGAAAGACTCTCTGCCATCCACACTGGACCCACATCAGTTTGCCTACTGTGGCAACAGGAGCACAGAAGATGCAGTCTCCATAGCACTGCACTCTGTACTCACACACCTGGACAATAAAAACACTTATGCACGAATGCTGTTTGTTGACTTCAGCTCAGCATTCAACACTGTCATACCCTCTAAGTTAATGATCAAACTTAGAGACCTGGATATAGACACGTCTCTCTGTAACTGGGTTATGGACTTTCTGACTAACAGACCTCAGAATGTTAGATCAGACCACATTTGCTCCACCACCATCACACTCAACACTGGTGTACCACAGGGCTGTGTGCTGAGCCACTTCCTCTACTCCCTTTTTACCATCGACTGTAGGCCTGTGAACAGATCCAACGCCATCATCAAATTTGCAGATGACACCACAGTGATTGGTCTAATCAGCAACAATGATGCGACTGCCTACAGGGAGGAGATACAGCATCTGGCCACGTGGTGCACCAACAATAATCTGCTCCTTAACACCGACAAGACCAAGGAGCTCATTGTGGACTTCAGGAAGGGACGAACAGGCTGTACTATAGAAAGCATCCTGACGAACTGTGTCACAGTCTGATATGGAAGCTGCTCTGTTGCGGAGCGTAAGGCACTGCAGCAGGTGGTGAAAACTGCCCAACGCATCACAGGGACCACACTGCCAGCCATAGAGGACATCCAGAGGAAACACTGTCTGCGCTGAGCACGCAGTATTCTTAAAGATCCCTCTCACCCTGCTCACAGACTGTTTTCTCTCCTCCCTTCTGGCAGGCGCTTCAGGCTCCCCCGGTCAAAAACCAGCAGACTAAAGAACAGCTTCTTCCCCAGAGCTGTCTCCCTTTTAAACTCTGCTCCCCACTGACTTTTTGCCCCCCTAATACACACCCCACTCTCCTCATAACTCCGACTTCTCATAATCACTGCACTACTTAACATTTGCACATTTAAAAATTGCACATATTCATTGCACTGATTCATTCACTTATTTGAACAGTACATACCTACTGCACATGTACATTTGTAAATTATGTACACACCCACTGTACATATACATTTGTAATTATGTTTATCTATCTGCACACTTCTGATTATTAATAGCAACCTGTACATTTATCCATCTATTGTAAATCTGTTCATAGCTAATACAACCTGTATATAATGATCATAGTACATCCATTTGTAAATATCACCATAGTTTTTCTATAACTGCACTTTATAACTTATACCTGTATCCTGCACTTGCTGCTATTGCACTCCTGGTTAGACCTAAACTGCATTTCGTTTCCTTAAACTTGTACATGTGTAATGACAATAAAGTTGAATCTAATCTAATCTAAAATTTTAGGCTTTCATCAAACATAACATCGAGATTACTTGCACACTAAGTAATATTTGGGGCTAAAGATCCCACATTGACATTTAACAGAGAATTTTCTTTGTTGCCAAATACAATTACTTCAGTTTTTTTTTAGTTTAAATTAACAGAAATTGCTTGAGAGCCAAAGTTTAAGCTCCTCTAAGCAAGCCAGGAGTTGTTGTAAGCCATTTACAGCTTTTTGTTTTAGAAGAAAATACATCTTGAGTGTCATCTGCATTCAGATGGAAGGAAACTTTATATTTATTGAAAATGGAAGCCACCGAATTTAAACTCAAATATGTTTGTAATTGAGTCAAAACAACTTTCTCAAGGATCTTTGAAATAAAAGGAAGATCAGAAATAGGCCGAAAGTTAGAGAAGGAGGCTGGATCGAGGTTTGGTTTTTTTAAGATATGGTGTCACTATGCCACATTTGAGACAGTTAGGGAAGGAACCAGTAGACCAACTGTATCCATATCTTCTTTAAAGAAAAAAGGTGGGATAATGTCTTTACATGAGTTCAACTCAATAAGCTAAAAATCCAAACAAGGCAGCTGTGATTTTAATGTTGTGTCAACAAAGATTTTTCCAAAGTCATTACAGAGTGACATAGATGGCTCTAAGGCTGATTGGGTGGAAGGATTTAAAACAGAGTTTGTAGTAGAAAACATAACTTGAGGTTTGTGACAGTTGTTAGTGATAAGTTCTGCCAGATATTTGCTTTTAGCTGCTGTCACATCCTCAGCTCGTTCCTGCTCACCCAATCAACGATCACCATCTCAAACCACTTCCATTCAATCTCGTGAACTCTCACCAGCCTTCTAATAGTTCGCACCTGTTCCCCCTTATCAATGACAGTATTTAAACTCACCTCATCCCTTCATTCCTCAGCCGGTATTGAAGTCAGATGGTTGTCCTCTTCCACGCTCCTTCGTCTTCTCCTCTTCTTCCATGGATGTTTCTTAATAATCTTCAAGTTCCTCACACTGATAAAGGGAAGTGATATTACTTATCTGGTATTCACTACACGATATGCATTCACTCACATGAACTGTGTGCTTTATCCACGCCAACGGATGATTGTTTACTATGCTTCATGATCCTTGTGTGTACTTGTGTTGTGTTTACCTGAAGATCTATGATCTACTTGATGAACTGGGTGTTTCTAAATACTCACATGTTGTGACTACAGCGAGCTAACTGCTAGCGAGCTGGTTTACATCCATTGTTGACACCCTCTATACCGTGAGCGAAGATCACAAGTACACACACATCAGCCTGTTATACTCCCTGTGTGATTTTTGACTTTACTTTGAATAAATATTGTGAAAAGAAAAGCATCTCTATTTTCCTTGTCTACCAGAATACCGGCCCCAACAAAAACATGGAAGCTAGCGATGCGCTAACCGAAAGTACACCGGATCCATTCGCTAGTATGGTCCATACCATGCGATAGACGTTGCCTTCCACACCCTTGAGCGCTACCTCCAACCCAGTGGTCACCACCAGTACTCCACTAGCTCGACCCATGAACTATTCCGGTGAATTAAGTACCTGCAATGGGTTTCTTCTACAATGTTCTTTCCAATGCTGTACAAATTCCTAATGAAATCTCAAAAGTTGCCTTTTATTATTTCCCTACTTTCAGGTCAAGCTTTACAGTGGCCAAACGCCTTGTCGAGTACTTACAGCCCGGTGTTGACCACCACACAGACATTTTGTAGCTCACTTTAAAGAGGTATTTTCTGTTCCACTCACTCCCTTATCAGTACATGAAGAACTAATGAATCTTCACCAAGGAAAACTCACCATCCACGAATACACCCTGCAGTTCCGAACCCTTGCCGCTAGTAGTGGGTGGAATCCTGTCACCCTCCTAGCAGCGTATCGAAA
Organism: Danio tinwini; assembly: GCA_903798205.1. NCBI lineage: Eukaryota > Metazoa > Chordata > Actinopteri > Cypriniformes > Danionidae > Danio > Danio tinwini. Next base: position 141,505 of record CAIGQZ010032649.1, on the reverse strand, counting down.
GGGACTGAAACCACACATACGAAAGCAAATGGTCATTTATGATGATAATGCTAACTTGGAAACCTTCATCAAAAAGACCATAAGTGTTTTCCAGCACTTTTCAGCCTGTTCTTCCTCTCCATCTGATAATCCCATATTACCTCCCAGATCTCTACCACGGGCACAGGATTCCGAGGAGCCAATGATTACAGACGCATACTGTCTGAAAACCTCTGAACGTCAGCGACACATCTGCCAGCAGCTCTGCCTAGTGTATTCCGGAGCTGCTGGAAACTTCATCTCATCCAACTTCATCTCTCAACATAGCATACCCTTACTCCGGATCCAATATCTAATCACCACAATACAAAGTTCACCATTGGGCGATGGCAAAATTTCTCAACGTACCCAACAAGTAACTCTTCTTTCTCCCCTTAGTCATCATAAAAAACTTACCTTGCTCATCCTGCCTCATGCCAACGTAGACGTCATCCTAGGCCGACCATGGCTTAAACAGCATCAACCCCATTTCAACTGGGATACAGGCGAGATTCTGGAATAGAGTCCCACCTGCATAAACCATGGTCACATCACTCCCCCTGCTGGTCAGTCTTCAAATTCCACTCCTTTACCAGTTCAAGCAGCCACTCTTGAAACTCTGCACTCATCCAGTCTTACCATTCCCTCAGTATATCACCTTTTTATTGACGTTTTCAGCAAGGAACGAGCCACCCAACTACCCCCTCATCGATCCTTGGACTGTAGCATCGACTTGCTGCCCAACACCAAGTTACCACATGGAAGAGTGTATCCTTTATCTTGTCCTAAGCACGAGGCGATGTACACCTATATCAACGAGGCTCTCCAACAGGGGTTCATCAGACCATCCACATCTCCCGCAGCATCCAGCTTCTTCCAGATTACGGCCTTGCATAGATTACAGAGTGTTGAATTCTGCTACTGTAAGGTTTGCTTACCCATTGCCATTAGTGCCTGCTGCTCTAGAGGAATTGAGGGAGGCACAGATTTTCAGTAAATTCTATCTTCGCAGTGCCTACAACCTAAACCGTATTTGCAAAGGGGACGAATGGAAGACGGCTTTTGTAACACCATTCAGCCATTATGAATATTTGGTTATGCTCTGTGGCCTAGCAAATAGTCCTTCCATCTTCCATAAAACGCCATCCTCCAGTATCGACTGCAACAACCATCTTGCAAACGAGCTGAATATCTTCTATTGTAGATTTGACACCTCTGACCAGACACCTCACACCCACCCGGATCATCTCCCTACACAGCCATCAACACCTCCAGCCATCTCCCTCTCACCCCCTGCACTTCAGATCAGTGAGGATAATGGGCATCAGATCCTCAGTAAACAGCCATCAACACCTCCAGCCATCTCCTTCTCCACCCCGGCACTTCAGATCAGTGAAGATAATGTGCGTCAGATCTTCAGTAAACAGAGGAGACGAAAAGCACCAGGTCCAGATGGTGTTTCACCAGCCTGTCTGAAAACTTGTGCGGACCAACTGGCTCCCATTTTCACACAGATCTTCAACAGATCACTGGAACAGCGCAAAGTTCCATCCTGCTTCAAATGCTCCACCATCATCCCAATACCAAAGAAACCAAAGATCACAGGACTCAATGACTACAGACCTGTTGCCTTAACATCTGTGGCCATGAAGTCATTCGAAAGACTGGTGCTAGCTTATCTGAAGGACATCACTGGACCTTTGCTGGACCCCCTGCAGTTTGCCTATAGAGCAAACCGGTCTGTGGATGATGCAGTCAACATGGGACTGCATTATATCCTAGAACATCTGGACAAACCAGGGAACTACGCAAGGATACTGTTTGTGGACTTCAGTTCTGCCTTTAACACCATCGTCCCATCACTGCTCGAGAACAAACTGACCCAGCTGTCTGTCCCTAGCTCTGTCTGTCAATGGATCACCAGCTTTCTGACAGATAGACAACAGCTAGTCAGAATGGGCAAAATCACATCCGACAGCCGCACCATCAGCACTGGTGCCCCACAGGGATGTGTTCTCTCCCCACTGCTCTTCTCCCTGTACACAAACGACTGCACTGCAAAAGACCCCTCCATTAAGCTCTTGAAGTTTGCGGATGACACTACTGTTATCGGCCTCATCCGGAACGGTGACGAGTCTGCATACAGACAGGAGGTGGAGCGGCTGGCTTTATGGTGCAGATACAACAACCTGGAGCTGAACACGCTCAAAACAGTGGAGATGATAGTGGACTTTAGGAGAAACCCCCCTGCACTCCCCCCACTCACCATCATGAACAGCACTGTGGCTGCAGTAGAGTCATTCAGGTTCCTGGGCACCACCATCTCTCAGGATCTGAAGTGGGACATTCACATAGACTCCATTGTAAAGAAAGCCCAGCAGAGACTGTACTTCCTTCGTCAGCTGAGAAAGTTCAACCTGCCACAGGAGCTGCTCGTACAGTTCTACTCAGCTGTCATCCAATCCATCCTCTGCACTTCAATCACCGTCTGGTTCAGCTCAGCTGCCAAAACCGACCTCCGTAGACTACAGCGAATAGTCCGGACTGCTGAACGAATCACTGGCACTACCCTTCCTACACTTCAAGAACTGTACTCTTCCAGAGTGAGTAAAAGGGCTCGTAAAATCACTCTGGACGACTCACACCCAGCACACTACCTGTTCGAACTGTTACCGTCTGGTCGGCGCTACAGAGCACCAAGCACAAAAACAGATAGACACAGGAAAAGTTTCTTTCCTCAGGCCATCTACCTCATGAACAGTTAAATATTCCCCTACTGTGCAATAAACGTGCAATACTTTCTCATACGCACTTGTACACAGCACCTTATAACCTGTATATTTACAACATATCTGTACATACATTCAACATCCAGATCTTTTTGACTAACTGCATCTCTGTTTAATGTTTATTGCCTTTTCTTTCTTGTATTTAATTTTGTGTTGTCACTCGTCACTTTATGTACACTGAAAGCTTCTGTTGCCAAAACAAATTCCTTGTGTGTGTGAAGCACACTTGGCAATAAAACTGATTCTGACTCTGATTCTGAGCATGAGGCTCGTCAAACTGGTCGTGGTGGTGGAGTTGCATCAATCTTTAGTGATATTCTTAATGTTAGTCAGAGAAAGAGACTTATGTTTAACTCTTTTGAAGTATTAGCTCTTAATGTTATGCTACCAGATATTATGCAAAAACCTACAATATCTCTTGCTATAATTACCATATATAGACCCCCAGGACCCTATGTCAATTTTCTAAAAGAGTTTTCTGATTTTATTTCTGACTTACTAGTTAAAACTGATAAAATACTAATTGTAGGAGACTTTAACATCCATGTAGATGACTCCAATGATACACTAGGGCTCGCCTTTATGGATCTACTACATTCACTTGGGATAAAACAAAATGCGGTTGGTCCAACCCATCGCTTAAAGCATACATTAGATCTAATATTGTCTTACGGAATTGAGGTCTTTGATGTAGACATTATACCACAAAGTGATGATATTACAGACCACTACCTCTTGCTATATAAGCTGCGTTCACCTGAAATTATCAGATCTGCACCAATATACCGCCCTGGTAGGACTATCGTTCCATCCACTAAGGATGAATTCATAA
>CAIGQZ010032649.1:100934-132866 GCA_903798205.1 Danio tinwini | reverse complement strand
CGAAGAACACAGTGACCATGTTAAACAAATATTTAACGTCTCAGAGACCACCAACTTTTTCTCAAAGCAGAAAAATGTGAATTCAATAAAACCACTGCTTCCTTCCTGGGATATGTGATCACCACCCAGGGGGTTAGTATGGAGCAGTGCAAAGTCAATGTCGTTTCCCAGTGGGAACATCCTAAAACCATGAAGGAACTTCAGCGCTTTCTAGGCTTTGCCAACTTCTACAGACGATTCATAAAGAACGACAGCATCCTCTCAGCTCAATTAACTTCCCTCCTCAAGGGCGCAAAAAGTGCTCTCACCTGGACCCCTGAAGCGCACCAAGCCTTTGACAGGCTGAAGACTATGTTCACCACAGCACCCATCCTCCGTCACCCGGATCCCAACCTACCTTTCATTGTAGAAGTGGACGCTGCTGTCACCGGAGTAGGTGCTGTACTCTCCCAGTGGTCTGGTGAACCCAAAGTCCTCCATCCGTGTGCGTACTACTCCAGGAAACTAACGTCAGCAGAGCAAAATTACGGCATTGGAGACTGCGAGCTGTTGGCCATCAAGTTAGCACTTGGAGAATGGCGGCATTGGCTAGAAGGAGCCCAACATCTTTTACTATCATCACGGATCATAAGAACCTCCAACACCTACGAGATGCCAAATGCCACAATGCTCGCTAAGCTCGCTGGTCCTTATTCTTTACACAATTTGATTTCAGCATCACCAACCAACCTGGTCACAAAAACGTAAAAGCTGATGCTCTCTCTTGGAAGTACTCTTCTAATCCTCATCATGACTCTCCTGAATCTATTCTTCCTCCTACTAACTTCATTGCTCCTCTTTTGTGGCAGTTGGATGAGGATATCCGATTAGCCACACTAGTTGAACCAGCTTCTCCTAATCTTCCTCCGGGCCTTTGTTATGTACCCACAAGATATTGCATACTGCTCCTGGATAGTACGCACACCTCCCTCAGCTCAGGACACCCTGGCAGCAGGCGAAACCTCTCTTTTCTCAAGCAGAAGTATTGGTGGCCCAAAATGACCCACGATGTCGACCAGTACGTTAAGGGTTGCTCGGTCTGTGTCATCACTACTACACGCCGCCTGCCTGAAGGTAAATTGCTGTCGTTACCCATTCCCTAATCCCTCTGAAAGGTCTCCCAACAGTTCTGTATACAGCAGAAGCCCTTTTCCAACACGCCTTCAGAAATTATAGTCTTTTGGAGGACATCGTTTCAGACAGAGGGCCTCAGTTCATTTACAGGGTCTAGCAGGCGTTCTTCCGTCTTCTGGGTACCACCATCAGCCTATCTTCTGGTTACCACCCACAGACGAATGGACAGACCGAGCATAATTTCCAAGAGATTTCCTGTTACCTCTGATCGTACTGCAACAGCCACCAAAACACCTGTAGCCAGTATCTACCATGGTCTGAGTATGCACAAAATTCTCTTCATCAAACCTCTACTGGCCTAACCCCTTTCCAATGTGTGCTAGGTTATCAGCCATCCTTGTTTTCCTGGACGGGGGAAATGTCGGAAGTGCCCGCTGTGGATCACTGGTTCCAAGAGAGCGAGAGGGTATGGGACTCAGCTCATGTCCATCTTCAGCGGGCAGTGCGGAGGTATATCACCCAAGCAAACCGTCACCGCCTACCGAATCCTACTTACCAACTAGGGCATAAGGTACAACTATCCACCCAAGACATCCGCCTCTGCAGAAAGCTCAGAAGCAGCAGAAGTCCCTGCTACCTGGGACCATTCACCGTACACTCCCAAATAAACCCGTCACTTATTGTCTCAACCTGCCTCCACATTACAGAATATCACCATCTTTCCATGTGTTACTCCTCAAACCATTCACTGATCCTGTTTTCCTCCCTCCACAGAACCAGAACCCCTCTGCTTTTTGAGTTGCGCTTTACTGCTGGAGACAGAATGTTATGTAATGCATATTTTCAGCTTCTTAGACACACAAAGAGCATATATAAAGGTATTTGCACATTATTCCATTTTATTCTGAGTGTTTGTGAGATGTTTTTTTTAAAAGATATTTTTTATAAAACAGACAGCTTTTTCTGTTTTGCTTTCCATTGGTTTACATTGTGCGCTCCTGCGTTTGTCCACAAAAATAGCCAGCTTAGGGACTTGAGTTATACTCCCTCACTCCATCTGTGCACTTTCTCATGCCGCTTCCGTGAGGGTTGTAATCTCTGTTGACTTACAATTTTGTTTTAATTTACCAGGTTTCTCATGGTTCTTATATCTGCAGCTAAGATCTTCACTTAAGGCATATGGGGTTCCCTGGGACAGCCCTTCATCCTCTCACCCAGTGGTCTACTGGCTTGAACCCTTTTAAGGGTAAAAGTAATAAATGTCTACAGTAAAGCCGTACAGGTCGTTCAGAAATCATATGAGAAGCACTTCTCACAAAACAGATGCTTTAAACATATAAATACTTGTGTATAAATGTTTATTACTAACCTTTCTATGAACATGATTTGATTATAACTGCAGATCAATGACAATGCGAAATAGCCTACTGTAACGTCTGTAATTGTACAAAACAAATAAATAAATGAATATATATATGAACACATACAGACCCTTACACTCTCTGATATGTTACCAATTACAGCAAAAACTACACACAGCATACATTTAGTCCTTATTTAAGTTCAAAAACAACACCCAACATAGCCTAGTCAGAGCAAACCTCTCATCTGTGTCTGTAATCTTCACCAGCACATGTAGCCTCTGTTAGAGAGTAATTCCGTCATTCAGAGTTCATAATATTCCAAAAGGTGATGATAAACATGACAGTTTGCTGAAACAATTTGCTCCTGTGTTTTGTCAGGCTTCTCCTTTTTTTTTGCACTTCACCCTCACGTTTGTCCTTTTCTTTTCTGAACGGATCAGATGTCGAAGACACCTCAATAATAACACACACGTTATTATCATCAGCTCAAGAAGTTTGTTATATCAAATATAGACACGATCGCGAGCTCCCTGGAGAAAGCGAAAACCGCTCGCACTTTTAGACGGCCTCGTAAAGTAACAACAGGACATTTTTAACAGTGGCCGTACCACTGCAAACCGTACCGTACTGTACCACTCAGTGGAAACGAGGCTAAATGTAACACTGGCGTGATGGGTAGCATTTTTCATGTTTTCTGGGAATGTCTCCCAATCTATTATTTTTGGGTTAACGTCTACACCATCTTGTCGCAAATTTTGGAAACAACCATTGATCCTGAACCTTGCCTTTTCCTACTGAATGACCATTTTTCAATAACCCTGACTTTGAAGCAAAAGCAAAAAAAAAAATTCACAGGATTAACAGCTGCAAAGAAACAGTTATCAGTTCCTGGATCCAGTTCCAGGCTATACTATTTTGTATTATTCGACTAGGGCAATCCTCTGCCTTAATTAACAGAGCAAAGATTTCAACAATTCTTAATTGGAATGAAATACTTGATAGTTTGATCCCCATTATTAAAACTTGAGTGATTTAATAGGATGATGTAGGAGAAACGATTAAGATGTTGTTTTAAGATATAGATGACAACAAATTATTTTATCAGTTTGATCTGTTTTGCAATAACTTTGAGACACTCTTTTCATTTACTGTATTTACTTCTCTGACATTATGTATATAGTTTTTCCCATTTATACTTCTATACTTAGAGGTTTCTGTGTTTGTATGTATATATATTTCTGTGTATGTGGGTTTGTTTGTGTGTGAATATATATAATTTGTAATTTTTTTTTGTTTCATATTATCAACCATGCTATATACATTGAACTAAGAATACTGAGAATACTGTTATTACCATTGTTGATAACCATGTTTACTAAAAACACAAAGTTTAAGTAAAAAAAAAAACTAAACCAATTATCTCCTTTTGAGTGGACTTTGAGATTTGTAACTTTTTAGATGCTTTTTTATGCCCAAACAAACATTACACTGACTAACAAAAAGGTGTAAAGGACTCCTTCTACATATTTAATGGTAAATGTTTAATGTTAGTTTTAATGCTTTGAAATCATGGAAAGGGGGAGGGGAAAAAGAGCACTCGATGCTGGAAGGAAGGGGAAGCAGAGGTGGAGAAACTTAAAGCTAGAAGGGAGTGAAAGGGAAAGTTGGAGGAACTCTACGCTGGAAAGAAAAAAAAGAGAGTTTTTTTTTAGTATTGGCCGGGAGGGGCAGTAATGCCTCCAGCAGGAGTTGAAGAACCATGGGAGGAGGGGGGATCCTGCAAGAAATAAGAAAGGTAGGGGGCAGTAAAGACTCTTGCTGAAGTGGTGGCAAAGGAATGGGCTTGGCAAGACTCCCAAGTCGAAGCTCGGGAGTCAGAGTATAGCTCAGATAAGGAGAGAAGGAGAGCTTAATGACAGATGAAACATTCACACATTTAAAAAGTGAAAGGACATAAAAAATAACACATTTAAAGTTTTAATGCTTTGAAAATCCAGGTTCTCCAATAAATGATGTTCACAAAAATGTAATGTTGCATGGTAATTTAATGTATGGTTAATGTAATAATGTTATTACCTTATCTAAAAGATCCATGTATTCATGAATTTGCATTTCAGTGATGATTGCATAGGAACTTTAGGGAGCCAAGTCTAAAATTCATGATGTGTTGAGAAAAAAATGAATTGATTTCCAAAATCCCAAACATAAACCAGAATATTTTGCTTCAATCCATAGTTTTCGAAAAAACTAAATTGTCAGTGCATTTTTTTGTGTGACGAATAGTGGAGTAGCATATACTGTGGAGTATAGAATGTGGCTTTAAATGTAGCATAATATGTCTTAAAATGGGTCATGTCTTTAACTGTTTGTTTGTTTGTTTGTTTGTTTGTCTCTAGGACCCATCACAGAAAGATTTGACAAATGTCTCTACCAAAGCTAAAAGAGGAAGGAAGAGAAAGGTAAAAACATTTGTACTTTGCTGGTGGTGCTTGTGATTAGGTCAGATGGCCATGACATAACTTTGAGAATTAAAATATGTGATTTGGTTTTAACAGAGCGATGCTGAACAAGACTCTGATACAGAAAATTCAAGCCCAACTGCAGCTGCTCCTGGTGTAGATTTCTTATCAGCAGGTGTTGATTGCCTTTTGAAACCCTTTGAATTTAGTTTTTATGTCTAGTCAAGCAGCATATCAATATTCATGGATGTGGTGTGTCTCTGTTTTAATTAGGTACATCAATTATGTTACTGAAGCGCAGAGGAAGGAAATCTAAAACAGAGAAGTCAATAATACTACAACAACAGGCTTCAAAGGAATCACCAAGGTTAGGTGATTATTAATGATTGTGCATGTTAATAATTCTACTGATTTGTTATATTAAGAATATTCCATTCCAATGATCATTGGCCGGTTGCTAGTCAAATAATAATAGAGCATTGCAGGAATGACATCATAACCCAGACAAATAATTTATTTTGGGCTCCACTAATATTTTCCTGAGGTTTTATAATAGGTTGTTCTATTAATTAATAAATTAATGCCTGTGGTAAACAAAATTAGATGATACTTTAACATAATTTACTACTACATAAACAGGACAGACTTGCACCTTAAATATTTGTATATAGTGAAATGTTATAAAATTACACATATTAAACATATTCACATATACATATTCGTCTATTTAGGTAGCAGGGTTTTCATGAGTTGTGGAATTCCTGGAATATCATGTCAGATTTAAACAGCATGATGAAGCGAACCAATGCCCCTGATAAAATTCCCCAAAACCAACAGAGGGGGTGGCGTTGGTAAATAGGTTAATATTTACTAATGATGTTATCAGGTTGCTGTAGAAAAAGGAGCAACCTTTCCATAGTTTAAGGAAAGATATCCACACCCTGAGCTCATTGCGACTGGGTTTGAAAAAAAAGAATAGTCTTCTAGACCGTGAACTGTAGTGGAGAGCTGAAGGAGGTGCATAATAAAGGGTGACCTTAGGGGAAAATGTTTGAGAATGGAAAGTTCACATTTTGTGCATTTTTTTTTCAAGAAATATTAGGGGTAGAGATATGATGCGGTTGATTTTCTCTTTAGGGAGGGACGCTCTGAATTTTATTTTAGATTTAGGTTAATGCTCAGAAATTCGATGGAAGTATTGAGTCCAGAATTTTTCTGTTCTGCGAGAGGAATTCCGAGATCAGCGAAACCTTTTGGGCGATTGCTAGGTGTTTAGCTGGTGGCGATGATGAGAGAGAAAATAAGAAAAATCTAGTAGATGGATAAGGTGCAGAACTTCATAGTTATTAGACAATGTCCAGCATAAAGCTTCTAAAAGCATGTCAAAAATTTTAGGGCTACATCTGCAACCGAAAGTTAGTCTGACTTGAAATAGAATTATGAGCGCAAAAAGATGCCAGAAATCAGGGTGAATGGACATGATTTTTAAATGCGGATGTGATGTCAATTTTAGTGAGCCAAGTGTTATGGCTGGCAATTTTAGTGAGAGAAATGGCTTGGTTTATATCAAGTGAAGTGAGTACTCCTCTAACGGAAATAGTGCTGTTAATGCTAGGAAAAGTGGAGTTGTGTGGAGAAGAGAGGTCGTTAATTAGGTGTTTTTGCCAGAAAGTTTTCAGGTAACAACGCCTGTTGTTCTGTTGTAGGAAACGCTGAACAGCGGAGCGGAGAACGGTCCAATCATGAAATTATAATTTTCTTTTTTAATTAATTGATGGACTGTTTGGGTACTGTTTTCCCTGATTGTAGATTAGGGCAGTAGAGGTTGTAGGAAGGGAGAGCTGAAAAGCCTGAGTGAAATCCATGGGTCCTGAAATTAGAAATCCGAGGGTCCTGAAATTAGAAATTTATAAAAATTTGTATTAGTGTGAGAATTGTAATTCAAAAGAGGTGGGAATATTCACTTGAGTCAAAAGGTAAATTTTTTTAATTTTTATTAATAGCTCTCAGCACTGGGCAAATGACTCTAGCGTGGTCTGTGGCTAGGGGGAAAACAGGAAGACAGGAGAGTGGATGCTGGAGCTTGGGGGGAGGGCTGATTTGGGGGGGGGGGGGGGGGTAAGGTTAAGGAGACATAAAATTCAGCTAGTGACAGGATACGGGATGGGGTGGGGGGGGGTTGTTTAAGGGTGAGTATGAACTCGCCTCAATCTACCGGACGCGCTGCCATGGGATGTGTAATGGTTGCCAGGGGACTGATCTGGGGGCATAGAACAAGAATCAGAGAGTTGGGGAGGGAGAGTAAGAGCTTGAGCTTGGTGAAGGACTGGAGGAATGGGAATGTTAGGATGAAAGTGGGTAGCTGAAGCAGAATGGATGTGGGGACTGGTTAAAGAGCAAGAAAGGGGGGATGAAGGCCGAGGATAGGGTTGGGAGGGGAAATAAAGAGATTGTTGATGTCTTATTGGTGGATGTTGGGTGACGTAGCTTGTGGGGACCGAGTTTCCGAGTTGGGGGTGTGGTCTTGGGGGAGTGTGTCTAGGGGTGTGGTTCTGTTTGTTTTTCTTTTTGCCTTGCGATAGTTGAGAATGAGAAGGTTGTGGATACGGAGTGTGAAGGGAGATGGATTTCCTAGTGGTTGCTCTTGCAGGTGAAGTCAGTGAAAGGTGAGAGTCTGATGTGGTGTTGGAATACAGTTTTAGAAGTTCTGGTTTGTTGAGGGTGCATGGAGCATGAATGCCAAGGTCTGAAAGGTGTTTCTAAAGTTACTGTGATCCTTTTGGTTGGGTGAACGAAGGAGGTGGCTGAGACATATGATGAGGTAGGTGAAATGTTTTGATGTTTTGAGGTGGAAGGAGAAGGGGATCGGTAGTGGTGAAGTCTAGTGAAAGTAGAGCGGGTGATTCCGCGGCCTCTTGCTGAGGCCTTAGGCTCTGGTTGGGAACCTCGTGGAGCTGAATGGTTATGAGCTGCCGCAGACATTGTTGTTGTTGTTCGTGATGTATGGATGGGTTGATTTGCTTGATCGGCGAATTGCTATTGTAAGCGTTTTCGTGTGATGATGCTTCTTCAAGACGAAGATAACTAAGGTAAAAAAATCAGGTTATTTATAGTGTGTTTGGATTCATCTGATTGGTAAATAATGTGATAGCTAATATGGGACCAGCCATGGTCAATCATTAGCATGTGATCCTCTCGAAATTAGTTTATAAATAAACATCACCCCTTCAAAGTCTTTTTTTTGTTTGTTTTGTTGTTCAAGCATAAAACAAGATGAAAAGCTATTTAAACAAGCACTGTGTGGAGCAGCAAACAGTCATTATGAAAAGTTCAGTCTTGTCTTGGTAATGTAAGTAATGTAAAAAGATGACAGGATATTTCTGTTTTTCTGTTTTTATTTAATTGTATAACAAAACGTAAGTAAATAGCGCTATTCCGCCTAGCCTGCTTTACTAAGTTGGTTTTATATTGGTATTTATATATGGTCTTTAGATTCGTTACCACACTACTTTATTCAGTCTCAAATAGCATGTAAATATGATTTTGTTGCAAAGTTTCAGCATTGGGGAATGGCTTACGTTTTGCGGCTTATGTTGGACAAAGTGCATGTCTCCATAGAAACGTCAGCAGAGACCAGCAATCATTGCATGCATGAAATATTGCACAATATGACAAGTTTTGCTTGCTACACAACTGAAAACAAGCTAAATATAATACATTTTTTTCTAAATGTTTTTCTGATTTGTAGTATTAAGGTACTATAAAATATTCTAACTAAGGTGTTTTCTAAGGTGTGCGAGTATGCATCTGCCGAAGGCTGCGTCGAACCATACACGTGTGCTCGACAGAAGTATAAATGAGCCTTAACAGAGTGGGGTCACACACAGTTGGGAAAATAATCGAAAAATCGACCTGGGAAAATTTAGATTGATTACAGGTTCTGAATGTTGATTATGATTATTTTTCGAATAATCACCCAGCCCTAAGCCTAATTTGTTAAAGTTTTTTTTATTGAATTAGTTAGTTTTTATCATATGCATCCATGTAGAAACACTGCTTTTAAACATAACAAAAACACTCAACAATTTAAGGTTGTACTCACACTAGACTATCCGAACTGTGCCTGGGCACGTTTGACCTCCATTCTCTAGTTCGTTTGACAAGTGTGAGTGTTCGTATCACACCCAGGTGAAGTTCGATTGGGCGGCCCCGGCCTGAAATTAAGTCACATGAAATACACTGAAACTTAGCTGTTAATATTTTAAACTGTTTAAAAAAAAAAAATTGTAATTTGAAAGAGAGCATTGAACATTGAAACTTTACACATATTCTGAAGACAGCAAAGACTTATTTTACATCTTGTAAAAAGGATAAAATAGGAGCCCTTTAAAAAGTACTAAATACTAACTTTTACCATATTAACTACAAAATGTGTGCGAAAATAGAGCACTTTAAGAACATAATGTAATTGTACTTGTATACAATTGAACTTTTTTAGTGCACTTTTTGTGTAGTAGTTATTAGTGTATTATTGTAGCTGCACTTAAGCAGCACATTGGGAAAATTAATTTTTTTAATTATTATTATAGTACTAATATATATATTTTTTAAGTTTAATATCATTTATATTTAAGATAACTATGTAAAAGTGTTTAAATATCAGTGGTATTTTGTATACTTTTACAGTTGTATTTAATTACTACTTAAGTAAAAGTCTACTTTTATTTAGTATATTTATAGTGTATATTTTGGGTTAACATTTTTGGTTACACTTTTTTCATTTGGGTCCTAATAAGATTACAATGATAATACCCCCTATTTTACTTTTAGTGATATAAACCTTTTATGATGTCACATGACAGATTTAATGACAAATCGAAGTGACATAACTGACACGGGTAGGTCATGTGGTCATAAAAAATGACAGACGTAGTACGTCCTAGTTTCATTCATACTACTCGCATTCAAGCATTCAAGTAGTAGACAATTTCAGATGCAGCTAATAAAGAGACTCTGTTAAAGTCTACCATGCAGTGCCATGTCTTTACATTGTTGTATTTGCATTGCTAAGCAACGTTTGCGTTTGTTTGCAGTGCCGTGTCTTTACATTGTTGTATTTACGTTGCTAAGCAATGTTGTGTTTGTTTTAAAATGAGGCAGTAAACACATGAAAACTGCTAAATATAGATTCAATGCATAATTTATTTATTAATAAATGAGTATATAAAAGCACATACAGGGGTTGGACAATGAAACTGAAACATTTTCCAGTTTAATGTTAGAGGTTTCATGGCTAAATTGACCAGCCTGGTGGCCAGTCTTCATTGATTGCACATTCCACCAGTAAGAGCAGTGTATTAAGATTTAATTAGCAGAGTAGTAGCACAGTTCTACTTTTCATATTGCAATGCACACAACATTATAGGTGACATATCAGAGTTCAAAAGAGGACAAATTGTTGGTGGGCGTCTCGTTGGCGCATCTGTGACCACGATAGTAAGTCTTGATGATGTATCAAGAGCCATGCTATCCAGGGTAATTTTAGCATACCACCAAAAAGGATGAACCACATCCAACAGGAGTAACTGTGGACGCAAGAGGAAGTTGTCCGGGTGCTAACACCGATTGTATCCAAAAAACATAGCCAAACCCTTAGTCACTTGTGCCAATGCTAGTCGTCAGCTTCAATGGTGCCAGCGACAAAAATCTTGTGGACAATGTAAAACATGTATTTTAATGAATTATTGTATTCTAAAACTAGGCATTTCAGTTTTGTTGTCTAACCCCTGTATATGCCACATACCAACTATGTAGATCTGCACCAGTCTGTCATTAATATTACTACAACATGACTTAACAAGCAGTTTAAGTGTAAGTTAATTGTGTTAGTTTAATTTGAGCTAATCATTTTTATAATTTTATTTTATCAAATAATATTTATAAAAATGGTTGTCAATTGTGTAATGCTGTGTTCACAGCAGTCATGGCATGCGCAAATAAATCATGCTATTTACACGTAAACAGATGAGTGAATAGTGCCGCAGGATGACTTAACATGTAAATCACTTGCTCCTGACACTTCATCCATGTCTGGTGTGAACGCACCATAATGCTGTGTTCACATCAGATGCAGCATACGCAAATATAGACAATATGTGAACATTTTGAGTTTGCTTGCCTCGTTCGCGCATTAAATTCACTTCATTCGCGCATGAAATTCATTTCACAACATACGCAGATTCACATCATGGGCTGGGCTTTTGTCTGCCCAGTGACTCTAGTTTAATTGCTAAATGGCTAACATGGATTTTATTGAGAGAGTAGCTGTGCTTAAAGAAGGCTGAAAAACAGCATTGATTTGTTCGGTGCTGTGCTGTGAGTGCACTAGATCCTTTCAGAGGAGCACCCAGCTCTGTGAGTTCATCAACTCCTCCAGAAACTATACCTGGATGGTGGAAGCTTTCAGCTTCACGTGGCGTGAATGTCCGCTAAAGTTTAGATTTTCCAACTCAAAATGTCAAATGTACAAAATGCTCAATTTGCACCACAGGATGTCTATTCGCATCTTTGCATTGACTTTGTTTTATAGGTGCTGTGTTTAGCAACAGCCATTCTCCGCTGCCACAGTAAAATCGTGCATAGCAGCTTATTAAACGCTCCCTACTCTTGACTTCTGTTATTAAACAACGGCATATTGGGTACATTTTCTGTACATGTTTGTTGTTGTTTTTTTATGGGTGCTTTTTCGTAATATCACATTGTCAGAACATATATATACATTTACATTGTTTTTGTTATACTTTAGATATAATTGTTTTTCTTTTTTCTTTTAACATGAGTTTAAATATCAAAACTAAACATGAGTTATGCTTTTTGTGTTTACAGGTTAGGTAAAGATGGAAAGAGAGATGAAAGAAAAGGTGACAAAAGAAAGGGTAAGGCAATGAATAGCAAAATGCTATGCAGTCCACAAATCACCTAATTATCTAATTGTTGTTGTTGCTGTTGTTGTTGTTGTTTGTTGTTATTGTATTTTTTCCCTCCTAACAAAAAGAAGTTTCTGCAGAGTCCACACTGCAGAAGTTGCACGGGGAGATTAAGGCATCATTGAAGATTGGTAATTTAGTAAGTAGAGTTTTTTTTTCTTTTCAATTCCTTTGTCATTTTTAAACCTCTTATCTGTAATTCAGGTGACTCCTGTAAAGAGGTATATAGTTTGCTGGAGTTATAAATTAATGTATTAATCTTGTTGATTTATTTATGTTATGTGTGTAAATGTACACTCTCTTAATTTTTAGGATGTAAGGAAATGTGTACATGCATTGGATGAGTTAAGCTCACTACATGTTACCACTCAACATCTTCAGAGACATTGTGAACTCATAGCAACTCTGAAAAAGGTATTGTTAAAGACATTTTGGGCAAGGTTTGACCATTAATATGTTTGTCCATTGCTGTTGCACATCACAAAAAAAAATGATGAACATGAATCACAGCTTTGTAAAATGTTTTTACAGATCTGCAGGTTCAAATCCAGCCAGGATGTGATGGACAAAGCTATTATGCTGTATAATAAGTTTAAAAGCATGTTTTTAATGGGAGAAGGGGAATCAGTGCTAAGTCAGGTGCTCAATAAAAGCCTGACTGAACAGAAGCTATTTGAAGAAGCCAAGAGGGGAGTTGTAAAAAACACAGAACAAACCAAAGAGCAGAAAGGTAAAAGAATGGATTTCCACATGCTTCATTTTGTATTAAATCATTAAGTAGACATTTTACAGCTTTAATTTTCAATTTACATGTCTTAGTGTAATATTAATCATAGTGTATTGCTGCATGATACTGGGAAAATATGCAATGTTGTTGAGTGTTGTGATAACGATAATTCTTACTATATAACTAACTTTATATATATATATATATATATAAAGTCAGAATTATTAGCCCCCTTTTGAACACTTTTTGAACACATTTGAATTAGCACATTTTCACAGTATGTCTAATGATATTATCTATTTCTGAAAAAAGTCTTATTTGTTTTATTTTGGCTAGAATAAAAGCAGTTTGTAAATTTTTTAGAACCATTTTAAGGTCAATATTATTAGCCACTTTAAGCAATTTTTTTGCCATTGTCTACAGAACAAACCATTGTTATACAATAACTTGCCTAATTACCCTATCCTGCCTAGTTAACCTAATTAACCTAGTTAAGCCTTTAAATGTCACTTTAAGCTGTATAGAAGTGTCTTGAAAAATATCTAGTAAAATAGTGTTTACGGTCATCATGGCAAAAATAAAATAATTCAGTTATTAGAAATGAGTTATTAAAAACATTGTTTAGTAATGTGTTGAAAAAACAGAACAGAAATTGGAGAAAAAAATAAACAGGAGGGCTAATAATTCTGACTTCACAAATGACTGAAAAACTTGATGGAAATTCTGATTCTTGTTGGCTGTTGTCATTTTCCTCTCTTGTTTCCTAGAATTAGTATTCATTTTCAGCTCTAGGTTCACCTAACAGCACCAAACATACATAATTGTGTACTTTTTTGTACAACCCCAAATCAGAAAAAAAAACGGGACAGTATAGAAAAGGGGAAAAAAAAGAAAGTAGTGATTTCCAAATTTTCTTTGACTTGTATTTCATTATATGAACACAAATAAATATATTTCATGTTTTGTCTGATCAACTTCACTTCATTCATAAATATATATCCTTTCCTGTCATTCAAACCAGCAAAAAAGTTTGGACAGGAGCAGTTTAGGGCTAGTAATCAGCTAAATTGGTTAAATAATGATGTGATTTGAAACCGGTGATGTCAACAGGTGATTGTAATTATGATTTGGTACAAAATCCCAAGAAGGTCTAGTCCTTTAGAAAAAAAGATGGACTGAGGATCGTCAGTTTTCCAACAAATACAAATTATTGAAACGTTTAAAAGCAATGTACCTCAAGGAAATATTGGATATTTCACCTTTAACAGTGCATAACATAATTAAAAGATTCAAGAAATCTGGAAAAATCTCAGTGCATAAAGCACCTTTGTCAAGTACCACAATATATAGTTACGTCCACAAATGCCAGTTAAAACTATACTGTGCCAAAAGGAAGCTCTATGTGAGGAGGTCTAGAAGCGCCGTTGACTTCTCTGGGCTCGGAGGCATCTGGGATGGAACATCACATGATGGAAATGTGTACTGTGGTCAGATGAATCAGTATTTCTGGTATTTTTTGGGAGAAATGGATGCCATGTGCTCCGGACCAAAGAAGAAAAGAATCATCTAGACTGTTATCAGCAACATGTCCAAAAGCTACGGTCTGCCATTATACAGGATTGTGTCAGTGCCCTTGGCAAAGGTAACTTGCACTTCTGTAATGGCACTATTAATGCTGAAAAGTACTTTTTTTTTATTCTTTTGAAGGTGTTTATTAAAAAAAACAACAAAAAAAACATGAGGAACACATTAAATAATGTTTGCTGTATTGATGGAAATGAAGTACAAGTCAAAGCTTTTTTATTTTATTTCTGTTTAACATACAATCCCAACTTTTTCTGATTTGGGGTTGTATTTATACACACATTTCTTCTCACTAAGACTTTCTGTCTAATTGACAACAGGAGTTGTATGCACACACGTATGTTTTTAAACTCGTTCTTCTGTTATTAAATTTGAAATGTTTGGTCCTGATCTAAATTATCGTCCACTGGCACAAGGTTTGTAATTTGCATAATACACACCCAAACTATATTTCTGCAAAAGGCATTTGTCCAGATAACATTATAAGACAACAAATTATAAATTAAGAAGAGACATTTATGCCACAGAAACAAAAAATTAAGAACATTAACGAAATTTTGGTTTCGATTTTGTATGTGCAACACACTTTCAGTTCTGAATTTCACAGTTAGACATTAAATTAAAAAGAAAGTTTACTGAAAATAGTTTGCAGTTTCATCAGCAGAAGCCAGCTTCAATACTCGCAATGAATTCGTAGGCCCCTCTGTGTACAATCTCGAAAAATCAGCAATTATACTTTCACATAATTAATTGCATCATACATATAGGTGTTTTAACCTGATTGGTTAAAACACAGATAGACTTAGTGTGTGTGTGTGTACAACATCTCAAGCATATAAACGTCAGACAGTGACTTTAAAGCTGACCCCAGACCTGTGAAATGATCCAAAAATGAATAGAACACGCACACAAAGTACAATCTGTTTTTTTAGGCTGAGTGTACTCTCAGCAGTCTTGTCAAAACTGGTTAAAACCAGTGTAATCATCATCCAAACTGGCAGCTTACATACAAAGTAATTAACATTAAAATATTTAACACATAAAATGGCAAATAACTCAGAAAACAGATGTTTCCAATTCTTCAAAAGTCTGAGGAAACAAATAATTTTGCATACAGAAAAGCAATCACACACATATTCAAATGGGATGACACTAAGGTCATCATAACAAAGGTTATCATTATGCTCTTAAACATTCAACGTTATTAATAATCATAAAGACCAGTGTAGTGCAAGTTACTTCTAAACTGTAATACATGACAGGTTACGTGTTACTGTTATTTAAAAGTAATCCCTTACATTACAATATTACTGTCTCAAAATTGTAATATGTTACATTACTCTTACATTACTTTTTAATTACTTTCACCAAAATAACTTCAGAATTACATTCTTAACATTCTAAAATGACCAAATGTACTGCAGAGCATTTTACATCCAGAAAGTGATATGATGTAGCAGAATGACTGTGACCTATCCGCCTACTAACAATATAGTATATAATTGTCAACGTGAAGGCTCAAGAAAATGCAAGAAAGGTTGACAGTCAGATTCACAAATGATCTGTTAGAAATATGGTAGAGGTAAAGTGGTTATCTGGCAATATCTGTGAATAGCTTGACTATATTCATATTAGACACAACAGGCATATATGTAAACTCCAATGCCATGACAAAATGCAGATTTCTTTTCTCTTATTGTTGCCATTATAGTGTTCACTTTTTTAATTCAAGTGGCTCACAACACAAAACTGTCATGCACAAAGTGAGCATGATGAACATAGCTTTTTCAGTATAATGCTCGTGCACAGATTTCCTCTGTTTGTGGACAAAACTGCTTTCAAGCTATCAAATATACGTTGCTCGCGTGCAAATTTTCTCACGTTCTCTCGAATGCTTACACACAAATTTTCTTGCGCGCTCTCAGTACACTGCTCGCTCAGTGAGATTATATGCAGACTTACAATTTGTGTCTTGTGTTCCTTCCTTTCGTGCTTTTTGGTATGATTTATATTGGTGCACTATTGATTAACAATAACCAAAATGCTAAAATAGACTCATAATTTTTTATTAAAAAAAACATACAATTTTTGGCTGTATGTTATATGATGAGATATTTCCAGTTTTAAACACTTAAAGACAGAAAATAGACGTTGGATGTAAAGAATACGTTTTGTTTTTAAAAACTTTTATTAAACATCTAAAAGGTGCAGCATACTAATCAAATAAAAAACATTTAAACTAAAATATAACGAACACAAGCAGAAATGTAACTGTTATAGAAAATAGGGAAACACTTGATATGGTATTATAATCTACTGTACTGTTCACTCTTCAAATAAATCTCACTATCAATCTCATTTTATCATGGCAACTAAAATAAAGTGAACTAGTCTCTGTTGTCTTCCACATTGTTGATGTCATCCTGGTTTAAGGAAAAGCTGTTCAACAGGGCCCCTGAACACACATATTGGCATGTACAGTGTTTTGAACAGGACTATAGTAAAGTACTTCAGTTAATCTATCGTGGTAATACTATAGTTGCCATGGTAATATTAACAAATGACCCAATGCTGTAGTTTTTTTTTTTTTTTACAATATAGGGTATATTATACTACAATTCACCACACTTTACTGTAGTAAAACTACACTTTATAATTAATTTTATGAGTTCACTATTCTTAATACTACAGTATGCTGAAGCATTCATTAACAAGTTGTAAATAATACCAGCCTAAAACATAGGCAGTATACCTAACACTCAAAAACACTAGTATTTATTGTAGAATTTAGCTTAACCTGTAGGTAAATAGTGTAGCAATATATAAACTATATCAACATTCTTGGGATAACAATTTAACAGAAGGATCTCTGGAGAGCAAAAGCACGAAAAGAGGAGGAAACACAAGGCACAAATTGTGAGTCTGCATCATCGAGAGCAGAGAGCGAGAGCAGATCATTCACACTTGAGCAGCTCAGCCAGTGTTTTGAGTGCACGCGAGGAGTTTTGTCCACGGACAGAGGAAACTGGTGCGTTCGTTTGCTCGTATTACATGAATGCGCTCTCGACTTCTAATACTGTGCATACAACATTTGTCAGTGAAATAATGCCTTATGCACGTACGTCCATCTCGCAAATGTACTGTCTTCTGCCATTTTCATCTATTTGCCGCTTTTCCGCTGCGCGTTAGGGCTAAACGTTTCTGCGAACCGGACTGAGCCAATAGCCCCGGACCTCGAGCTCAGAGGCTGAAATCATTCCGCATTCAAAGTAAAACGTTTCAATAGCCAGAGGAAGATTAATGACAACACACACGTATGTTTACGAACAGGCAAATAGAACTGCGGTATTTTTTATTTGTTAATGTCTTGCGGGCGAAAAGTTTGTTGTAACGCACGCGTTACTGAACATGTACAGAGTAAAATAGTACAAAAAAAGTATCAGTAATGCCTTACACTACTGCGTTACAGGAAAATGTAATATGTGACTGTAATACATTACTGTTGTAACGCATTACTCCCAACACTGATAAAGACATACAATCAAAAAAAATATATTTTTAACTTGTTTAAACTACTTAATTAAGATGAGCTAAAACAACACAATTCTTGAGATTTCATTGGGACAACTTAATTTTTTATGTTCAATCCACAAACTTGTTAGAAGTGTTAAGATAATTTAATCAAATTGTTTTGGGATTACATGAATAAATTGTGTGGAACCCTGCATTTTTAACAGTGTAATAAAGGATATGTCCTGGAGCAGACATACATCAGAAAATCTACGCCATCAGCATTTTTGTTGACTTTAGAAAACACTCTTTCCAAAAGAACAGAGCGCTGCAATATTTATGATGCTGGGCAACCACATTGTATCAACGGTCTTGATGCTCAGTAGCTTTTTTGCACAGAGTTGACTTTTTTCAACTGCAGGTGCACAGAACGCTTTCTCAAAACGCAAGGTGCAGCAGGTGAACACGAAATGTGCGTGGTGCACATGAACACCATGTAAAACACTTGATGCCAATAGAAAACTGTTTAGAAAAGTATGCTTGCTAAATCTAAATGTAAGTTCAGTAAGATTGTTATCTACATAAGCACTAACCAACTGTCCGGCTTCTTAGATCACTAAAAATAATATTAAAGAGGTGTGTGATATTGCAAAGATGATGTCAGACACTCCAACATGCTCTGGTCCCCTGCCAACTTATTGTGGTGACAAGTTCTCCAGCAGATTCCCATCTTATGGGTTGAAATTTGAGTTTTCTTATCCTGTGAGAAGACCCTCTTCTTAACTATTTATGACAGCATGTGATGCTTTCCAATCTGCTTTCCAATATTGCCAAACTGTGAGACTGCACATGACATGCAGTACTTGGGTGTTTATGAAGGGTTTGTTTCTGTGGTGTATGAGTTCGGGTTTGTTGCATGGCTTTTCTCACAGTGCTGCCAGGGCTAGATTCTGACTGGGGGCAGTTGATTATCAGCTACTGATACAACAAAATTGTTTGTGTGTAGCAAGCATTTTTTCGGGAGAGTAATGAGAATTGTCCAACCCTGTTCCTATGTTTGTGCATGTTTTAAATCTTCCAGATTACTCACAGGGATACAAGTTTGAATCGATAGGACATAGAAGGAACTTGCTGCACCATTATCCTCTGTGTCTGCATTTGGACCTGGGGATTCACAAAATTCAGCCAAAAAAAAATATATAGATGTTAGATTCTAAGTAGACTGCAAAAAATTCCAACATACAGGCATTGTAAATATGGAAATTGAAAAATTATATATATATATATATATATATATATATAAAATGCAAGGGCTATGCGATGGCACAGTGAGGCACACGATTGCCTCACAGCAAGAAGGTCGCTGGTTTGACACTCGGATGGGTCAGCTGGCATTTCTGTGTGAAGTTTGCATGTTCTCCCTGTGTTCGCGTGGGTTACCTCTGTGTGCTCGGGTTTCTTCTACAAGTCCAAACACATGTGCTACAGGTGAATTGGGTATGCTAAATTGACGGTAGTGTATGTATGTGAATGAGTATATTTTGATGTTTCCCAGTGATAGGTTGCAGTTGGAAGGGCATCTACTGCGTAAAAAACATATGCTGGATAAGTTGGTGCTTTATTCTGCTGTGGCAACTGCAGATTAATAACGGGACTAAGCCGAAAAGAAAATGAGTGAATGCATACAAACAATTGTCATTATTAAAAAGTTGTATTGCTGAGAGTCCAAACTATTTTGCTAAGTCCTCTTTTACATTCAGCCAGTTACTGAGAAAGACCAGTCTGTTGACATTATCAGGGGACAATGTAGCCCTTTTCTTTTGAATGATGTGATCTGAGAGTGAGAACAGTCTCTGACAAGTAGGGTTGGGTACTGAAACCCAGTGCCGTGCCTGGTATGCACCAGAGCGAATCAGCATATGCATTTTAGTGCCTAATTTTGGTGCCACTGGTGCTGCTACAAGCATGTAAGAAGCATCAAGAAGTACATCAAATGCACGCACATGTACGAGTTTTGTCTCACCATCTTTAAACATTTAATTTTAAACGACTTTGAGGGATACGGACAACGTTGTCGATGTTAGGCAGTTGTTCTTGTAGGGAATGCACGCGCATAGGCAACGTGTGCTGTACAGCTCATCCAAAGAGCGACTCTCTTCAGATTTAACAACACACATGATCGTGTTCATCAAATTTGCTTAAACTAAGCATTCTAAAGTGTGGCTATGTTTTACAAGTAAGGATTCTGATACAGCAACGTGAAGCAGATGCTTACAAAAGTTGTGTGTAAAGGGGGAAACACGTCAAACTTAATGAAACATTTGAAGGCACATGAAATCAGCTTAAAGGCAGAGGAATGCCTTTCACAGCTTGCAACATCATCTGCCACTTTCACTAAGTACGTTTACATGGACACTAATGCTAAACACTATGCTGAATAGGCTGGTGACACGATGACATTAATTGTTAAATACCGAAACTTTCTGTCTAAAAGTACTTCTTTGGTGTTATCCAAATTTTTTGGCACATTGAACACACATCGGCCAGAACAGGAAATAAAAAAAAACTACAACCACGTTAACTGAAATTTTTTATTTTAGTAATATTTCAAATTAATTGCATGCGTTAACACACAAATTTTGACAGCATATATATATATATATATATATATATATATATTTATATATGAAATTACAAATAATATATGTAGCAGGTTATTAAATTACTTTTAAAAGGACAGACTGTATTTTAAACTAGAACATTTTAAACTAAACAAAACTTCTGAGGCACGTGGGCAAAGCATAAACAAAGCAGCGTTTAGTACCATTTTTCACAGTAAATGACACTCACCATGGAGGATTTGCTACTGCAAATATGTTTGATAATCTAATAATCATTTGCAAATATTTGTGAGATGTAGCAAAATTACAGTCAAATCTTTGTGATTTTTCATGATCTTTTTTTGCTGCTATCTAGAATTAATTATTCTAGATTTTATTTTTAATAAAATAAAATAAAATAAAAGTTTTGTTTTATTGCATGCTGACTGTTTTTGAGAAATTATATGTCAATTATTTGCATTTTAAAAAAACTCACACTTTGGTTACATGTTCACAGATACCAAGATTTTGAATGAAGACTTCAACTCCGAAGAGGATGCTGAGACAGAGAAGGACAAATCAGGAGGAAATATCTTATCTATGGTGAAAAATAAGTAATCTGAAATTCATAATAATAAGCTCAAAGTTGTTCATCTGATTTGCCCCAGCAGTCTGACAAAAATATTCTTATTTTTAGCGTGACTAATCCTGCAGAAGAGTCTGTCTGAAAATGATGTTTGTTGACTGAAGCCACCAATCTCAGCTGCCCAGTGGAAGATCATCATATTGCAAGCATCTTTTTAGTGTTAGATTTACAGTTTACTGCCACTAAGTCAAACATTTAACAGTGCATTTATCAAATCTACTTGGTGAAAATGTGTCAAAGTTTAGCATTTAGTTTTTGCTTCATATCTAAAGCTGTGTTTATTTAAATAGTTGATCATTGCTTGTGTTTCATTAGACTGCTTTAATAAAAACCTGTTTAATCTTAGTAAATTATTTGTATGAGGACCCCTTTTTTGATCCTCTAGTACACTTTGGCCTTCAGCAACCTTTTTCTTCAGCTTTGTTGACAACCCCTGTGAACAGTACAGAATATTTAATTATTTAACATTTCAGAGTGTACATTCCCAAAATATAAAAATAAAAGGGATAATGAAATAATTTTTACAGATATATAAAAAATAAATTAAAGCTGCAAGCATCACTGAAAAGGCACTCACACCAAAGCATAGAATGGCAGAGGACAGTGGGAAATAGTCATTCAGTTGGTAAATAAAAGGAATATGCCAAAGTGAATATCGACCAAACATCCTTCTGCCAGCAGATGGAATGTGACTAACTTGGTATAAGTGTTATGCTTCAAGCTTTTTCGTACAGCACAGAAAGGAAAACAGAATGAGGTCTACAAAGAAATGAACACAGTACCTATAGTCAAATATGGTGGAGATTCAAAGATGTTGTTTTGGAGTTGTTTTGCTGCCTCAGGCACTGAGTGCCTTGACTGTGTGTAAAGCAGGTCGCACACCAGAAGCGCCGCTCGGCGACGTGCAGCACCACGCATTTCAGAATTTTAAACATAGGTTTTTTTTATCAGGGTACACACACCGGCTCCGCAAGTCAGTGGCTGTCATATTTTTGCTGCACCACAGAGTGCCGTCTGATTAGTTTAGTTTTAAATAGCATGCGAATGTGCGCGTCTGGTGTGTGATACTTTCAACTGTCATGTGCGCGCCATGTCAGTTGCAGTGTAGGGCCAAGTGTCAGAGAGCTGGGTTTGTATCCAAGATCTTGGGTCTTCCAGCAGGACAATGACCCCAAACATACTTCAAAAGCACAAAGAAATAGATGGCAACAAAGTGCTGAAGAGTTTTGAAGTGGCCAGCAATGAGTCCAGATCTAAATCCCATTGAACACCTGTGGAGAGATCTTACAACTTCTGTTGGAAAAAAGTGCCCTTTTAATATGAGAGACCTGGAAGAGTTTGCAAAGTGTGAATGGTTTAAGAAGCTTATTGATGGTGAAGGAAATATCCTTTTTATAATATCTTTTTATATTTAATTTTTACCTTTTTTTAATAATGTTCTGATCATATAGATATCTGCTTTTGTAACTGCTTGCATGATAGGGGAGAGAAGCACACTGTGGACTCTTGGCAGATGTCCGGTCACAGGTTTCTGCTGGACTAGCACATAGCGTAATAGATAAAGGATGAAAAATTACAGAATGTTCTGGTTAACTATTACTGATGCGCACTTGGGAAAGTACCTGCTGTTGTGTGTATGTATGTGTCTATGCAGGATTGGACAAGCTAACCTGGTGAGAGCTGTTTTCACTGACAACTGGTGAGAGGACAACTGCCATTGAAGGGAAAATACAAAGTAGGAGCTGAAGAGACAGCTGACGATAAATACTGGCTGCAAAGGCTTAGAGAGCAGCTGTGGAGTACCTATAGACTGTAAAAGATATGGACGTAGTATCCGTGACGTCACCCATAGGTTTATGAAGAACCCAAAAGAAGCTACCAGTAGGCGTGGCCAACCGTCGCCATTTTGTTACCGTGTCATCGCACCAACCGAGGCATACCATACAAGGGCAAAAAGGCGGAGCGTGATAGGAGCTACAGACGCATCAAAAACACTTAATACTTTATTACCTGTGACTTGTTTATGTTCTGACCACATGTGCTTGGTTGTACACTATATCAATAAAGTGTTTAGACTTTTAAAAACACTGTTTCATAAGCAACTTCATAAGCACAATGCTTAGTGGCTCAATGTATTACACATTGAGCCACTATAAGCATAATTCTTATGACGTTTTTCAACAGGAGGAAAGTGCGAATTACTTCCAAACACTTCAGATATAGTCTGAGATAGTAAATGCAGGGCTATTGATGAAATCCAGGCAGAATTGTATGACAACGCTTCAGATGACTGTTCTAGAGCCTACAGCTAATAAATCTGTCAAATTCTGGAGTGCATTACAGGTCTAAAGAACATTAAAAATGATAAATGATCTTAAATAAAACAAATACATTTATAGAGATGGTATAAGTATATCATTTCACTAACCTGGAAAACGAGAGGCCATGTGAATGGTTTGTGAGCACAATTAAGTGCACACAGCATACCATATCATCTGATAATTGCAAGAAATAATTCCAAAAGGCAACTGACTGAGTAAAGCCACATAAAACAACACAAAAAAAGATAAATATGCCGAGATCAGCGACTAATCAGCTGAGGTGAGTGACGGCGACCAGCGAGAGCTAGCTGTCACTCAATTATGCAAAAATAGTATAACCTAATATAAAGAAAATGGATGAATTATCAAAAAATTCACCCCCCTCACAGTTGTCATGAAGGGTAATATTAGTGTGATATCTTTTTAACCAGCTTAGTTAAGGAATAGAAAACAGACACGGGCTTAGGCTATCAGGATGTTTACTTTAACTCTCTATCATTACATCTCACCACCCAAAAGGGGGCGTTGTTTTCAAACATAAGCGTCACTTAGAAAATATATTACAGTCCTTCCCCTTTAGATTTGAATGACTTAATTTCAGCCATAACATCTTGTAAAACAAAACATTAACATCTTAACTACAAAAACACCAGTGATTTGTTTTTCTTACAAATCCAACTTTTTTTTGGAGCAGTACGAATCCTCTGTAGATATCTGCGAACAATTTCCACTACAGGTGCTGCACACCCTGGCTCTTGTGCTAACAAGTTCTCTGGGTTTTCAGGGCTCTTAAGCTCATGGATTGGTGGTAAAACGTTTCCAACGGATGGAAAGTTCCTCGGTCCATTTTGGTCATCAGTGAGACCAGAAACTGGGATTACCCCAACATTTCTTGGCAACATTTGGTCCACATGCATCATACGCCTTCCTTTATCCTCCTGCACGAGATAACTTACAGGACCTTTTTGCTCAATCACCTTTGCACTCAACCATTTTTCCTGTCCACCTCTGTAATTTCGGATCCGTACTGGTTCTTCCTCTGCAAAAGACCTTAGGACTCTTTTTCCTTTGTCATGTTGTCTCTTTTGTTCCTGTTGTTTTTCTTGAACTGACTTTGCTAGATCAGGCTTCAACAGTGAGAAACGTGTTCTGATTTGATGCTTTAGAAACAGCTCTGCTGGTGTTTTTCCTGTTACGGTATGGGGTGTACTACGATACATTTTTAAAAAGTTAAAAGCCAATTTGTACATCAGTGAAAGCATCTGCTTGCCCTGTTTTTCGCAAACACTTTTCAGAAGTGACTGTTTCAATATCTGCACAGATTTTTCTGCAGCCCCATTAGAGGCCGGATGGTAAGCAGGGATCCGAGTATGTTTTATTCCATTCCCCTTTAGGAAACCTGTGAACTCCGCAGACACTAGCTGTGGTCCGTTATCGGAGACCACTCTTCTGGTATCCTGTAAGCTGCAAAAAAGTCTCGGAGGACAACAATGGTGAGTGAGGTGGTTATTGATGACATTGGCACAACTTCTAGCCATTTTGAATGGCTGTCGATCACCACTAGGAAAAACTGTTTGTCTTTCTCTGCAAAATCAATGTGGATTCTCTGCCATGGCCTTTAGGCCATCTCCATGGATGAAGAGGCGCTACAGCAGGTAACTTTTGAACCGCTTGACAGCCGCTACAACTGCTCATTCTCTCTTCAATGCATCCATCTAAGCCTGGCCACCACAGAATGCTGCGTGCGAAAGCCTTCATCCTGCAGATTCCAGGGTGCTCATGATGTAGCTCATCCAGTAGTCTTGACCTGTATTTAGGTGGAATTATTACACGCATTCCCCACAAAACACAGCCTTGATCCTCTGACAGTTAATTTGGCCAGCCATTTACAGTATAATTCCACACTTTGCATAATGTGGGATCTTTTTTTGTAGCTTGGGCTATGTCCCTTGCTGACACTGGCAGTTCATCCACCTGGGAAAAATAGAACACACTTCCTTCTTCCCCCGTACAGCCTTTAATCTCTGTTGGTATTCTGGACATTGCGTCAGCATTCATGTGCTCAGCTGACTTCCGATACTCAATGTCATAATTATAAGCCATCAACACTAATGCCCATCGCTGCATCCGAAGAGCTGCCAAAGTTGGTATGGCTGCCTTTGGTCCAAGATCGCCAATAGTGGCTTGTGGTCAATTATCAATGTAAATTTCCGTCCATAGATGTATTTATGGAATTTCCTTACCCCGTAGATGATGGACAAGGCTTCACGTTTTTTTTTAGCATATTTCTTTTTAGTTTCTGTCAAGGAGCGAGAGGCGAACGATATTGGATGTTCTTCTCCATTTTCCATAATGTGCGAGATCACGGCGCCCACCCCATAAGGTGAGGCATCGCACGCTAATTTCAAACGTATGAATAGAATAATTATTATTATTATTAAAGAATAATTATTTATTTATTCTTTTTCTAATCAATAACCTAACTAATCTATTGTCTTAGTCATACTCAATTATTTAGCAAATTCATTTCTTTATTTATATATTTATTTGTATAGCTTCAAATTCCATTTCAACACATATAAATATATATTAAGCATATTTGTCATTATTTCTTTATTTCACTTGTCTTTTATACTGTATTGTAATAGATCTGTTTATTTAGCAACTTATACTATATCCCTTATTATTATGTCAACGTCTATCATTATTTGATCAAATATTTTTTACTATACTCTTTTACTATAATTTACTTTCTTCTGCCTCTCCTTGTTTCTTCTTCATGAAAAAGGCATGGCTCCTTTTTTCTAACTTCCTTTTTGTTTCTGCTAGAGTGCTTCCTCTATTTTGCTCTTTGTCTGTCTTTCTATAGCTGTTTCAAAAAATGCCAAAATCATATTACAAATTACAACTTCTTTTCCATTTCTTACTACCACAACATTCTTCTGGCCCACTATTGCCACGTTCTTTAACTTGTTTGTAAAACTCAAATTCTCTGTTTCTCAAGATTGTAATTAATTTTACTGTTCAATCATTTCTTGCCTGCACAATTCTAACTCTTTCATGCGAGTCCTCATATCTTTTGGTTCTGTCTGACTTTGTATTATCCCAATAATTTTTTCCCATTGTTGCCCCAATGTAGGACATTCATACTCCTTACATTCTCTATCAAATTCACCCTCCATAATTTCTTCGCGCGTTAGATGTTTCTAGACGTCCTAAGTTTTCGTTCCCTACTCTATTCTAAACCCTGGTTTTCTCTAATAACCTTTTTTCTAAACCCTAACCTTTATGCTGAACAAAACAATTTGTACTAGGATTTCTCTCAGTAATCCAATCTCTTTTTCCCTAACCAGTACCTTCACAGGGAGAAGGATTTCCTCACAAAGACTACCGTTAATGCATCTGTCCCTGGTATTAAGAGTCTTCTACCTCCGTCGATAATAGGATTGCTCTTAACCATATACCTCCTAGGGGAAGAGGATTTCTCTTCGTAGACAAATCGCCTTATATACCTTGTTAGGGACAAGGATTTTATCTGAATTCTAACAATTCACCCTAAACCTTCACTCTATCGCCCGTCACACTCAACTTCTCAATACTTCACAACATTTCATTTTTAACATATTATTTATGGTTTCTCCTCTGATTCACATCAGGATTTACTAGATTCAACACTTCATTTATAGTAAGTAGTAAGTAGTAGTGAAAATGGCGAGTGGCTAGTAATGTTGGAAAACTACTTGCCACAGTGGCTGGTGATCAAAAAAGTTAATGTCAAGCCCTGGTTATAATTACTGTGAGGGGTAGGTTTAGAGTTAGGTTGAGCTAGATGTTATTAAATATCAGGCCCGACTCCAGCTTGGACCTTAAGGGTGGGCCAAGTGACATTCCAGGTGGGCCAAAAAAGTATATGAAGAGTTCAGATGCAAAACCCTCTAAATCCATCTGACCTCTTTTCTTGCAAATGAGCATTTTCTATCAAGCTCCTCTGATTAGGTTCAGAAGTTTCATTTTATCCATAATGAAAAGGTTATTAGCTAGTAAACAAAGTAACTTTTTTTTAAATGTCACTTTAGACAATTCTTTGGTTTTTAACAAGGTATACTTTCTTCTGCATCAAAACCAGCTAAAATCACTTGTGCTTTTTTTTGTAAAAACCTCTAAATCCACCTATTGGGACAAGACAGTGTAAGTAGTTGAAAATCACTACAGATGCAATTACAAATTATTTTACCAAAAATAAAACACATACACAAAACATCTAAAATAAAAAAAACGCAAATTAGTCAAGTAAGTGGCAGTTCATTCCGTTGTGATAAACTAGGGAAAAAGCAGAAGGAAAATGTATGAATGAAATCTGTCAAGTAAGTGCATTAATCAATAACATTAAAACTGACATTAATTAAATCGTAGCAATCTGTTGTCGTTTCTGATATTTGGGGTTTAGATTTAATGTAAGTAGAGAAATGTAAACATTGCAAACATTGTAAGCTAAGCTTGGTAGATTCAAATAATGTAGTGTAAAAACATTACGAAACATCAATATCTGCATTGTCCATTAATATAAAAAGCTTATCAGACGTATAGGTAATATGAAGTAATATAAATAATGAATAGTTTTATTCATTATATTTGTCTTTTAAAAAATAGCTTACATTAGCAAATAAACCACAAAGAAGGCCTAGCTGGCAAAAAGGGGATTTCTCTCAGACAATTTTAGAAGCTGTCATTCATTCATTTTTACCATACTTAAGGTCTTGGTCTCTTGTTTATCCTCATAGCATCCATGTGGGATAAAAGAACAGCATCTTAATTTCGTCTTTTATGAAAAGGAGTTGACATTTAGTGTGTAGTAAATCGGACTCATTCAAAGTAGCCATGCTGCGAAAAAAAAACTTAATGAATGCATGCTGCACTTTCGACTGTACAGTGTTTTCTTTTTCTTATAATGCACAGAGTTTTGAAGTAAGGGACGTTTTTATTTGCCATTCACTGACAGTTGGACAGGCTCATCCACTCCATCTTTTAATATCTTAATCGGAAACAGAATAAAACAGTCTCCTCATTAAAGCTGGCTTATCAGCGCGCTGCTACATTGAAAACATATGATTCGATTCATGCCTTCTGATTCTGGTTTTCGGGCCATAGCGCTTTTTGCTGTCAAAGGCAAGTGCCGTTTAGAGGGTTTTGCCAACAAACTGTTATTTCTGAATGGGGGGACGCTGCAATTTAGATGATTTGAAGCAAATCTATTTGTTGATGGTGTATACGTGCCTAAAGCATTCACTCAAGGTCATTATCTTATTTTTGCGGGAGTGGTATTTAGCAGCTTTTGCATCTAACTTTTCATATATTTCTCCCTTCATCATCCATTGGCTGTATGTGCTACTGAACTCAACCCAAATGGCATACACACCCGAATGTCTGAACAAGGGGACTTGTGGCTGACGCATCCCACAAAGACAGCGATAAAAACCACGGCAGCCACTACAACCACTGCTCACGGACACACATACTGCGCCTGCACCCTGCACACTGAGCTCAACACAGATAGACTGTGACGCATCAGAACAGCATGACGTCTCAGCACTCGTGGATGATCTCCAGGAAAACAGTGATGACAACATTTTTCAGCAGCCAGAAACTCCAGAGCCACAGCCTCTGTCACCAGACACGCTGTACTTTGTCACCTTGCTCGCCTTGCAGGAACTGTGGTGTTTGCTGGAACTAAACTCCCACACTCCATTGCTGCAAGCCCCCAGTTAGCAACCAAAAATCAGCAAGATCCACACCCATCTCTGAGCCCCCCTCACCCTATACCTAGGAAACCCATCCAGCTACAGCAACAGCGCCAGGTCTCAAAAAATCCCTCATCTTTAGCTGGTGAACATAAAAACTTACATTGATGTGTGTCGGGTGGCTGCTTAGATAACAGTATCTTTATCAAATGTTTACAGAACAAGCTGGAAGCCAGCGTGCCTGTAGCTTTCTCTATGCAGATAAGTGTTTTATTACAGAACAGAAAAGCAAAGGCCTTTTCAAGTCGTCTAGCAAATCATTCAAATCTGGTACCTATTGTAGATCTAAAAGTACGGTAGGGAAAACCACTACAATTGTTAAGTTAGCACTTTTAAATATCCGATCACTTAACAACAGGTCATTTCTGGTCAATGATTTTATCAACACAAATTGCCTTGATTTTAAGCTTTTTTAAATGAAACTTGGCTAGATGACAGTTGCAGTGCAGCAGACCTAAATGAGGCAACTTCTCCAAATTTTTATTTTATGAGTGTTTGTAGAGCTAATAGGAGAGGTGGAGGCATTGCTGCTTTGTTTAAAGATGTCTATGAGTGTAAACAAGTACCATTTGGTGACTATTTGTACTTTGAATATCTGAGTATAGCACTAGAGGGTGTTTTACTGATCATTATCTACAGACCTCCAAAATATTCTCCAACTGTTATTGATGAGTGTACAGAGCTGTTATCAATAGTAACCTCTGAATTTGACTATTTTACTATTGCTGGGGATTTTGATAATCCAGAAATCAATGCTGTAAAAGAACTCACGACTCATGTTTGATGTGACTCAGCATATACAAGGACCCATACACAAGCGTGGACACACTCTTGACTTACTTTTAACTAAGGGTTTCACTTGTTAAGGATGCAGGGCATCTGATCATTTCTTTGCAACAGTAGAGACTTACAAAAATAAATGCTTCACTTCTCTCAGGGACTTTTGCAAACTCACTTAAAACTGCAGTTGTTAAACCCCTCTTGAAAAAGAGCAACCTGGATAACACCCTATTGAGCAATTACAGACCAATGTCAAATCTCCCTTTTATTGGCAAAATCATTAAAAAAGTTGTTTTTTTTAACCAGGTTAACAGGTTCTTAAGCTCCAAGGGATGTTTAGACAATTTTCAATCTGGTTTCAGAGCACATCACAGTACAGAGAGCGCTCTTATAAAGATAATCAATGATCTACGCCTAAATACAGATTCAGGCAAACTAATAGTGCTGGTATTGCTTGATCTCAGTGCTGCATTTGACACAGTCAATCACAGCATACTTCTGGATAGGCTGAAAAACTGGGTTGGGCTTTCTGGGACAGTCCTCAAATGGTTCAGATCTTACCTTGAAGAAAGAGGTTACTATGTCAGGTGACTATATGTCGGGGTGGACAAACATGACGTGGATTCCCACAAAGTTCAATTCTGGCATCTCTCCTGTTAAATTTTTATATGCTCTAACTGAGCCAAATAATGAGAAAAAACAAATATCTTACCACAGCTATGCTGATGACACTATTTAGCCTTATTGCCAAATGACTACAGCCCCATTGACACCCTCTGCCAATGCATTGATGAAATTAACAGTTGGATGTGCCACAACTTCAGAAAACTGAAGTTATTGCATTTGGGAATAGAGATGAAGTTCTCAAAGTGAATGCGTATGTTGGCTCCAGTGATCAAACAACAAAAAAATAAGGTGAAGAATCTTGGTGTGATTCTGGAGTAGGATCTCATGTCAAAGCAGTAAGTAATTCAGCATACTATCATCTCAAAAACATTGCAAGAATTAGATGCTTTGTTTCTATTGAGGACTATAAGAAACTTGTCTATGCTTTTATCACCAGCAGGGTGGATTACTGTAATGGACTTCTCACTGGCCTTCCCAAAAAGACAGTCAGACAGTTGCAGCTTATCCAGAACGCTGCTACCAGGATTCTGACCAGAACCAGAAAATCTGAGCACATCACACCTGTCCTTAGGGCTTTACACTGGCTCCCAGTTACATTTAGAATAGATTTAGAAGTATTGTTATTTGTCTATAAATCACTAAATGGCCTAGGACAGGGATGTCAAACTCAATTCCTGGAGGGCCGAAGCCCTGCACAGTTTAGTTTCAACCCTAATTAAACACACCTGATCAAAGTAATTGAGTCCTTCAGGCTTGTTTAAAAACCTACCAGTAAGTGTGTTGAAGCAGGGTTGGAACTAAACTGTGCAAGGTTGCGGCCCTCCAGGAATTGAGTTTGACATCCCTGGCCTAGGACCTCAATACATTACAGATATGCTCACCTAACAGATCACTCAAATGATGAACAGATCACTAGAATTTCCAAGAGTTCAGTCAAAGCAGGGTGAATCCGCCTTCAGTTACTATGCCCCCCGCTGCTGGAGTCAGCTTCCTGAAATGATCAGATGTGCTCCAACATTAGGTACATTTAAAGCAAGACTTAAAACTAGGGCTGTCAATATTAGCGCGTTAACGCACATGATTAATTTGAAATATTTAACGCGTAAAAATTTTTTTTTACACATTTATCGCAGTTGCATTTTATTTAATTTTTTCCTGTTGTGGTCGACGTGTGTTCAGGGCCGGCGCGCCCATAGAGGCGACCTCCTCACTTTCATCTGCGACACCCACCCCCTCCCTCCCGGTCCTCACTTTTATCCGCAAACCGGTAAGTTTCTATTATAGATTATATAAAGCCATACTTTAGAACGCTTAGTTTAAGCAAATTTGATTCGATCGTGCCTGTTGATGATCTGAAGGGAGTGCGCTGTTCTCTCTCTCTCTCTCTCTCTCTCTCTCTCTCTCTCTCTCTCTCTCT
>CAIGQZ010032649.1:74543-98867 GCA_903798205.1 Danio tinwini | reverse complement strand
TGTGTGTGTGTGTGTGTGTGTGTGTGTGTGTGTGTGTGTGTGTGTGTTGAAGAGCTGCTGAGTTAACAGCTGACAGGCCGGGGAAACATGCACATACACTGGATTTCTGACGGCAGACACGTGAACTAGGAGAATGTTTTTCTCTCGTGCTTGAACCACATCTGACAGATAACGGCTTTAACACGCACCTTTCAAAGTTGTGTGTCACAAAAACACTCCGTAATCCATTCAAAACGCTATTGAAACCCATTTTCGGAGTGCAAATTACCAGTTGTAAACACTATAAAAGGAAGTTCTAAAAATTCTACCGGAAGACGCTGGTCACTATGCCGCCCTCCATGTAGCAGCCAAGTAAAAGGTCTAGAGAGGGGAAAAACATTGTCGGCAGCAATTGTTAATTAAAGCAAGTACCGCAGCTAAAAACAGCTTTGTTCACACATTTGACTACATCACAAGTTCTGTGAATGCATAATTGTGAACAACTTTGTTGCACCGAAATCTGACTCACTGGAGCACTTCCTGAACATTCACATGCATCACACAGCTTGCAGGTAAACTCACAGCAGTTTATCATAAGCATTTTATTGATATTTTTTCCACTGTTGTCACTAAGAAGGAACATAAAGACGATGGGCCTGTTTGAATAAGGAGGTTCAACCAACTCGGAGATTAAACTTAAACTCTGAGTTGATTTACCGAGAGATAAAAAAGTTTTTGGCTTCAGAATAGCTGATCTGAGTTGGGTCAATCAACTTTGAGTAGACCAACTCAGAGTTAAGTGTGCACATCGTGACTATAAACAGGCATTATCAATGGAGCGCAGATATTACGAGTGACCATGGCAACATCTGAAAAAAAGAGACCAGCATTTCTTTCTCCTGCTGAACTTGATGTGCTCATGCAAAGTTAAATCAAATCAAATCAAATCACTTTTATTGTCACATCATCAGCAGCACGTGTGCTATGATGAGTGAAAAGCTTAGGTGCTGGCTCCAGACAGTGAAGAATACAGATAGTGCAAATACAACAACAGTGCAAAAAACAGACAGTGCAAATACAACAACAGTGCAAAATACAGACAGTGCAAAATACAGACAGTGCAAATACAGCGACAGTGTAAAATACAGACAGTGCAAATACAGACAGTGCAAAATACAACATCATACTCACAAAAAAGAAACAAAACAGTGTAAATTTGGCAATGTGACAGTGATGCGTACAATGGATAGGTGTACACATAGTTGTAGGCAGTATTGTTTAAGTATAGATTGGTTAAAGTGCAGTGCATGCTACATCTTTATGGTGTGCAGTGTGGGGTATGGGAGAGTTTGTGTGGGGTGTGTTAAGTGTTCATCAGCCTGATAGTCTGAGGGAAGAAACTTTCCTTCAGTCGGCTGGTGCGTGACCGAATGCTGCGGAACCGTCTGCCTGAGGGTAGCAGAGAAAAAAGTCTATGGCTTGGGTGGCTGGAGTCGCTGATGATTCTCTTGGCTTTTCTCATGCACCTCCTGGTGTAGATGTCCTGGAGGGAGGGAAGCTCACCTCCTACTACACGTCCAGCAGTTCGCACAATCCTATGTAGACCTTTGCGATTGCTGCTGGTGCTGTTCCCGTACCAGGTGGTGATGCAGCCAGTGAGGATGCTCTCCACAGTGCAGGTGTAGAACGAGCGGAGGATGTGGGGGCTCATTCCAAACCTCCTGAGGCGCCTGAGGAAGAAGAGGCGTTGTTGTGCCTTCCTTAACACTGCGTCTGTGTGAGCAGTCCATGTCAGATCCTCAGCGATGTGTACTCCAAGAAACTTGAAAGTGCTGACTCTCTCCACTGGTGTCCCGTTGATGGTTATGGGAGTGTGTTCATTCTTCTCTCTCCTGAAATCCACCACCAGCTCCTTGGTTTTGCTGATGTTGAGTGAGAGGTGGTTTTCCTGACACCACTGCGTCAGAGTGTGCACCTCCTCTCTGTAGGCCGTCTCATCATCATCTGTGATTAGGCCCACCACCGTTGTGTCATCAGCAAATTTAACGATGACGTTGGAGCTGTGTTTGGATGTACAGTCATGTGTGTACAGGGAGTACAGGAGTGGGCTGAGAACACAGCCCTGTGGAGCACCAGTGTTGAGGATCAGTGTGGATGAGGTGATGTTGTTCATTCTGACCACCTGGCGTCTGCTTGACAGGAAGTCCAGGATCCAGTTGCACAGAGAGCTGTGTAGGCCCAGAGCCTGGAGCTTCACCACCAGCTTGGCAGGCACTATGGTGTTGAATGCTGAGCTGTAGTCCACAAACAGCATTCTCACATATGTGTTTTTGTTTTCCAGGTGAGACAGAGCAGTGTGCAGGGTGAAAGCAATTGCATCATCAGTGGAGCGGTTGTTTCTGTATGCAAATTGCAGAGGGTCAGTGTTAGCGGGCAGTACAGAGCAGATGTGATTTTTAATCAGCTTCTCAAAGCACTTGCTGAAGATGGGTGTCAGTGCAACCGGACGCCAGTCATTCAAGCATGTGGTTTTAGCTGATTTCGGTATTGGCACAATAGTAGCTGTCTTAAAGCATGTGGGAACCACAGACCGAGAGAGCGAGAGGTTAAAGATGTCCGTGAAAACCCCCGCTAGCTGGTGTGCGCATGCTTTAAGTACACGTCCAGGGATGCCATCTGGGCCCGTAGCTTTTCGGATGTTCACGCGACGGAAAGATCTCGTTACATCCGCTACAGAAACAGTGAGTGTGCTGGCGGTTTCTGTATTGGCCGCGGGAGCGCGCTGTGTGTGCGCGCTGTCCTGGGTTTCAAAGCGGGCGTAGAATGAGTTGAGCTCGTCCGGGAGAGACGCAGCAATGTTCACAGTGGTGGATTTATTACTTTTAAAGTCCGTGATGTAATTAAGTCCCTGCCACATGCTCCTTGCGTTATTGGTGTTAAATTGACCCTCTATCTTGTGTTTGTATTGACGTTTTGCTGCTTTGATCGTTTTCCTGAGGTTGTAGTTTGCTTGTTTTTGTTCCTCAGCATTTCTGGATTTATAGGCGGAAGTTCGCACTGATAGGGCTGTTCGAACTTCGCCGTTGATCCATGGTTTTTGGTTGGGGTAGATACGGACAGTTTTTGTTGGGACCACGTCTTCTATGCACTTCCTGATAAAGCTCGTAACTGTGTCTGAGTACACTTCAATGTCGTCATCAGAAGCTGCCCGGAACATCTCCCAGTCAACGTCATCAAAACAGTCTTGAAGTATGGAATCCGATTGGTCTGACCAGCTCTGAAACGTCCTGAGGGTGGGTGGTTCCCGTTTCAGTTTCTGCCTGTAAGCAGGCAAGAGCAGAACAGAAGAGTGATCTGATTTGCCAAATGGTGGGCGGGGGAGGGATTTGTAAGCATCCCGGAACGGAGAGTAGCAATGGTCCAAAATACGATCGCCACGCGTGTTTGTGGTGATATGTTGAAAGTATTTTGGAGCGATTTTCCTGAGATTGGCGTTGTTAAAGTCCCCTGTAACAATAAACGCTGCCTCCGGGTGTGCGGTTTCCTGCTCGTTTATGCTCCCATACAGTTCTCTGAGCGCCTGCTCTGTGTTGGCTTGAGGGTTGATGTAAACAGCCGTAATAATGACCGATGTAAATTCCCTTGGTAGCCAGTATGGTCGACACCGAAGCATAAGGTATTCCAGATCAGGAGAACAAAATGATCTAACTGGGTGTATGTTTCTCTCATCACACCATAAGTTGTTAATAAAGAAACAAACACCTCCTCCTTTGCTTTTCCCTGTGAGTTCTTTCGTTCTATCCGCGCGGTGCAAGGAGAACCCCGAAAGTTCAGCAGCTGTGTCTGGTACCTCCGCAGATAGCCAGGTTTCTGTAAGACAGATAATGCAGCAGTTTCTTGTTTCCCGTTGGAAGGAAATGCGCGCCCGTAGCTCGCAAAGTTTGTTGTCCAGTGACTGAACGTTAGCCAGCAGAATGGTGGGGAGCGGAGGTCGAAATCCACGGCGTCTTAGTCTGACCAGGACGCCAGCTCTCTTTCCTCTTTTCCGGCTGCGTTTGCGTCGTCGCCTCGGTTGTGTGGCCCAGACAAAGGGCTCTGTTGTTGTGTTTGTAAACAGAGCGTCGTTGAAGAACTCAAAGTCCGGTTTTCGGTGTGCGACGAGGGAGCCAATTTCTCGAAGTGTGTGTCTGTCGTAGGCAATGAGAGTGTGTACATCCAGCACGAAAAACAACAAAAATACAAGTAAAACATACAAAACACAACGAAGTTCGCTGGGAGCTCGCAACACGGCGGCCATGCTCGGCGCCATCTTGGATCCTACCCTGAGAGGTACTGCAGTTAAAGCAAATATGAGCATATATTTAAAAAAAAGCAACACCACTGCATCAGTGAAACAGAGACAGTTAGTGTGGGAAAACATAGCTGCTTAAGTTAATGCGTAATTTTACATCGAATTTAAATATTTAAGTATAATAAAAAAGTAATGTAGTGTGATGTTTATATAAAAAAATTTACACACATTCCCATTTTCATAAACGTTGATCAGTTTTAAAAATGTAAAAGTGCACTTGTGCCTCTATTATTGATCAAGTGATAGAGGTTGATATGACATTTAGAATGTAAGTGGAACAAAAAAAATATTTTTTAGTACGAATAATATTCCCACTAATCTAGTTACAGTACATGCCGAAGGTCAGTGAATTTAAGCTAATTATTCATTAAAAAAGGACAAGCCATTCTCGTACGCAACTTTGTTCTTTGTGTGACTGAAATATAGGCAATAGCTATATTTCCATCCAAAAATATTAATTAAATTTATATGCAAAACTGGAATAACGCATAAAAGATGTACGAATAAAGCAGTGTTTCCATCCAATGAATCAAAGACAACAAAATCGTTAAACCTGATTAACTGGCGCCAAATATCAACAGTAAAAACAGAAATTACTGCGGTAGAAGAAGCTGCGTCTTTTCTTTATTTAACAGGCTAAATGTACTTGTGCCTCAGAAGACAATTGACACAATGAACAGAAACTCTGAGTTTAGAGAATAAAACCTGCTCCTGACCAGGTTAGGTTCACAGAGTAAGTTACCACAGTAACTGATTCTGAGTTAAAGTTACCTCTCTTTCAGAAACAGGCTTGAATTACCCTGCTTTCTCGATTTTGACAAACCTGCCATTTTGAAACGAAAAACCCAGAGTTTCTCTCATTTCAGGTTAAAATACAGGAGTTTTTACTTAACCTCCTTTCTAAAACAGGCTCGATATCTGACTACCAGGCAGCAGCTAAATGTGTCTAGAGAAGGATTCAAAGATGTTTATTTTCATAAACAGCAGAGATGTGAATGCGTCTGATTGGAGTAAACATCTCACATAAGTGTGGTTTAAACGTAAATGAGCTCTTTCTGGCAATTTTGTTTTTTCATAGCGTGCCGCATTGTCCTAAAGGCATGGAAATTAAGTGAGAATACATTGGTGGCATACAGTACATTTGTGACAAGAAACTTGTCTGAGCTAACAGAAAATCTGTCTATCCCCCCTTCTACCAAACAGCTTGTAACCTAAAACTACTATTTTGGCTAGCAAAATAATTAAGTTGTGTGTAATATCAAAAATTTATTTGATTTATCAAGTTGATTCAGAAAAACGTTAGAAGCATTTTTTGTTTGTTAAATATACGTTTTTTTTTGTTTGTTTTTTAAGTACTGTAGCTTAATGACCAAGCAGCAAGCAGCAGAAAGTGAGCTCATTACAAGCTCTTCGATCAGTTTTGCCCTATCAAATCATATTTTGAGACTTGCCTAAAGTATAATGTATATAAACTTCAAGCATAACAAAGTTTTAATGTTTAACCTGCACTATAATAATAAATATGCTATGGTAGATGGTGAAATATCCAAGTGGAGAGGCTAAAGTGCACTCTGGAGGACGGAGGCACCAGCTTGCATATTATTCACGAAAATGTACTAAACTCAGCAAAGAAAACATGAAAAAATATAGAAATATTTAAACCACTTAGTTGAAAAAAACTCTTTTATTATTGTACCCAGTTAAAAAAAGTGCACTAAAATACATTTTATTTAAGTATACTTAGTACACTTTTCATTACTGTTCTAAAAGTGCTCTTTTTTCAACACACTAATTTAGCACTTAATGTACTAAAAAATAGTATTAAGTATATTTTAAGATGAACTTAATACTATCTAAGTGCACTCAACTGTGCTATTTTTAGACACTCTGAAATTGAACTAAAATGTGCTTTTAACATACTATATCTGTGTTTAAAAAATATATATATTTAGTTACAACTACAAATACACTAATTTTAAACATTGATAAATATATTTATGATTAATCTAAAGTATAATAGTAATATATTAAATGAATATACAAATTGTAAGAAATGTGCTAAATTCTGTATCAAAAGTGCTCTATTTTCATTTCTTTCACAATTTGGATATTTATTATTCAATTCAATTCAATTCATCTTTATTTGTATAGCGCTTATACAATGTAGATTGTGTCAAAGCAGCTTTACATGGAAGTTTATAGTGAATTGAAACAGTGTCAGTTCAGTTTTCAGTGTTTAAGTTCAGTTTAGTTTAGCTCAGTTCAGTGTGGTTTAATAATCACTACTGAGAGTCCAAACACTGAGGAGCAATTCCATCGATGCGCAGCTCTACAGATCCCGAACCATGCAAGCCAGTGGCGACAGCGGCGAGGAAAAAACTTCACCAATTGGCGAAAGTGAAGAATTTAAAAAACCTCAAGAGAAACCAGGCTCAGTTGGGCAATCAAACATATAATTGAAAGTTTAATAGTATAATATAATACTATTATACTTTCAATTATTATTAAATATATTTATAAATGTTTAACATTAGGGTTTAAGTGTATTTGTAGTTGTAACTAAATATATTTTTAGAAAATACAGATATAGTATGTTAAAAGCACATTTTAGTTCAATTTCAGGGTGTCTCAAAATAGCACAGTTGATAGTTGAATAGCATACAATTAAAACCATTCTTTCATGCACTTTAAAATATATTAAAAAGAAAAAAAAACACTCAATTTATTTACAATATAACAATAACATACAAACAAAAATATGCAATAAATAATTTTGCACACACAGTCCAAAGCAAACAAGAAACTGTGAAGAAACAATATGGATTATGACATCAATGGTTCCACATGCAAGAGTAAAATCTGACAGAATTTAAGATTGTTAGTGTTGTGATTATAATGTTATTGTTCACAGTCAGACAATCTACATACACCTGTACATAAGTCACAAGCTGCTCCTCTGTCCTCATGAGCTCCACACAGAAGTCATGATCAGTTTTTGGCATCTCTGTGACACGAGGAGATTGAGAAACAAGTCAGATCAATTGAATTTACATGACAAAACCTGCAAAATAATAATAAAAAAAGCAAATAAATAAGTAAATATCTAACGCTATTCATTTTTTAATGATTTAACATTTCCTATCAAGCTTATTAAAAAAATCTAAATAAATTTTCCAGTTCACACACACCTATTTTTAGTCAAATAGTTGCGAAATGGTCGCACTGTTGAGCCCTGCCAGTCGAATTCAAGAAAACACGGATGAAACGACACCTTCTTGAGCCTTTGATAAGTCAATGTTCTGGGAAAACAACACAGAGAGCAAGATTTCAGCACACGTTTATGTTATTGTAATCTATAAAACTGAAAACATTTACACTTGTCGTAAATGATCTTCTCGCTTGTTTAAAAGATGATAAACATGCTGACATTTAAAATTAATGATTAACAGTTAGCCAACAGGCTAATATCAACAATAATGGTTTTACATAATAAATGTAATTTTATTACCTGAGAGGTTGGTCCTATGTCCTTTCTGATTTTAAAATCCTTGTTTTCTGAAGTTCTCTCTTTTAATGAAAGTTTGTTAAAGGATGTATTCTCTTTATTTTGACGATTAGATGCTGATAGCAGACTCACCGTGATTTGACTCAAAATTGACCCGGTGCATCACGGTAATGGGCTGGGCTACTTCTGCTACTTTGCTTCGGTTTGTTGAGAAGTGCCATTCAAATACACACACAAATCTAGGTTATTA
Source organism: Danio tinwini (assembly GCA_903798205.1). Taxonomy (NCBI): domain Eukaryota; kingdom Metazoa; phylum Chordata; class Actinopteri; order Cypriniformes; family Danionidae; genus Danio; species Danio tinwini. The sequence continues at coordinate 90,782 of CAIGQZ010032649.1, read as the reverse complement.
AAAGTAAAACTAAATGCATAAGCTTTTAACAGTTTTATGAGGCAATAATTCAATTTTTATCAGATCGAAATTAAATCAATAGCCAACAGTGCATAAAGAATTAACAACATCAACAATAGTGTAGTAAAACAATAACAATATTAATACACTATACAATAATGTATTGTAATATATCAGTTTCATAATACATGTTTTAATTTTAGTGCACATTTTTTTCATTTGATAGCACAGTTTGAGTACACTTGGACAATCCTAAATTTATCTTAACTACTGAAGAGAGCACTTCAAGACCATGATGTAATTGTATTATATAACATTTATTTTAATGCACTTTTTGGGTAGTAATAATTAATGCAAACTTTTAAGTGAACTTAAGTGTCACATTGGGAAAATGCAATATTTTTTTTATATATTTTAAATAATTTCTAAGTGTATTTAATCGGTAAATCTAGTATATTTCAAAGTGCAATAAAAGATGGTTAGTATATATATATATATATATATATATAAAGTAGTCTAAAGTAGTATATTAAAATTATATTTTAGTTAATGGTATGTCAAAATAGCAGTCAAGTACACTTAGTTCATCTTAAGTTTATTTTTAAATGGTACTAAAGGTCAACTGTTAGTACATTAGGTACAAAAATAGCCACCAAAAATAGAGCTCTTTAAGTACATCCTGGAAATGTGTTAAGTGCACTTAAATAAAGTGTATTATAATGCACTTTTTTCACCTGGGTCATACTGTCAAATGCATTCAAATTACACTTTTAAGCATTCTATGTATAACATATTTTTGGGGTAGTACACTTTATTGCTATATAAAACATTATTTAAATATATTTCTAAAAAGTTCAATTTAATTTATACTTGTGACAACTATGTAAAAGTGTACTAACTTTGAACTATTTTTCAAATGCATTCAGATTATACTTTTAAGCAATACATTTATAACATATTTTTCAAGTAGTATACTTTGTTGCTATATACTAAAAATCTATTTAAATATCAGTTATATTCAGTATACTTTCACAGTTTTACTTAAGTATTACTTAAGTAAAAGGGTAACACTTTACAATAAGGTTCATTAGTTAATGCATTTACTAACATGAACTAATCATGAACAACACTTGTACAGCATTTATTAATCATAATTTAACATTTACTAATGCATTATTAACATCCAAGTCCATGCTTGTTAACATTAGTTAATGCACCGTGAGTTAACATGAACTAACAATCAACAACTGTATTTTCATTTACCAACATTAACTAACATGAACAAATCCTGTAGTTAATGTATTGTTCATTGTTTGTTCATGTTAGTAAATGCATTAGTTAACATTTAACTAATGAACCTTATTGTAAAGTGTGACCAGTAAAAGTATACGTTTAATTAGTATATTTATAGTGTATATATATTTTTTAACTTTATTTTGTATAAAAAATAAAATTGTACTTACAATGCACTTAATTGTTTTTCAGTATATTTTTAGTGTACTGTAGTACAATTTTTTTTCACCTGGGTAGCCTAATTATAATATGTAAAGATGGTTTAAGGCACCTTTTAGGAGATGGGGCTAGGGACTCAAAATATTGTCCTATTTTCCCCAACACATTTGTCTGAAGAGGATAAAAATAATATTTATGATTTATTTTTTTTCTTCTACTTTTATGTTGGAGTCATTTTCTCATAGAAGTCAAGCCCCACTCTCGGGCAGCTGGGCTGACCTTTTTTTATGCAGTTTAAAGGACAGAGCTGTCCTGGGAGACACTTGCTAATACCCAGAGGTGGACCACGAGCCAGATGGCCATTCAAACCAGGTGTAGACCTAGACAGTCTCGTCTAGCCTAGCACCTACTACTGCAAAAGGGATCATTTGTCCCGATGAGCATTTAACCAAGGCTGAACCTGGACACGGGTGTTCCACGTGACACTTTTTAACACACAAGACAGGGATCATTTGTCCTGATTGAAGTCATTTTTCACACACAGATACAGGAACTTGATACTGGTGGAACACCGTCCTCCAACTGGACCTTGGTCATTGCAGACGCTCGCTCGAAAGACCAACCATGCCCCAGACTCGCTCCACTAGCTCTCACTTACCCAAAGCTTACCCGGGGACGGGTCAATATTTCGGGGTTCATCTCAGCTTCCAATGCCCCCTTCCAAAGCATCTCTTTCATAACCCCAAGCCAGATCCACTCTGCCTGAAGATCATCATCCTTTCTGGGGCCAAACTCCACGGTCGGAGGCCCTGGAGCCATTGCCTTCCATACCCCAAAGCCAGACCCATTCTGCCCGGAGATTATCACCTTTCCGGGGCAAGCTCCGGCTCTGCAGGGGCCCTGGGTTGACACCTGTTCTCCAGCAGTGCCCGGGCACCCCACACTTAAACCCGGGAACATGGACTTGGCTAACCTGTTTGCTGAGGCAGCTAGCCTGCTTAAGGACGCCTTGGTTCTTTCTCAACCATGCCAGAAGGCAGCCAACAGCTAGCGGTACACAGCTAGCCTGGGCAGCAGAGCTGGTTGAAGGCCCCTTGGCTTGGCTCTCACTGTGCTGGATGCGCAGCCAACGGCTCGTGGGAAACGTATGCTCTTGCCTGGGCAGCAGAGCAGTTAAATTCAGCTGGTCCTTAATTCATTCTAAAGGCTTGCTAGAAAGACCCACCATCCCCCAAACGAACTTGGTCGTTCCATCAAAACTGAAAACTGATTCGGTATATTGGCCAGGCAGCACTTTTTATCTCATCTGGTAAAATTTTGTAAATCGTGGCCTTATTTGACCAAGGAGAGAGAATCTGAAGAAAATTGTGGTATTTTTTCAGGTTTCACTGAAGTCCATCAAAAATTATAACAAACTGGCTTGTTGGTGGTTCATTCCGCTGTCGCGACCCCAGATTAATAAAGGGATTAAGCCGAAAAGAAAATGAATAAATTAATATACAAATTTATATGGATTAATTTATTTATTTCCTCAAAATTCTACACACAATACCCCATAATGACAATGTGAAAAACGCAATTTTTTTATTGTTGCAAATAAAAAAAAACTAAAAAAAAAAAAGAAATCACATTTACATAAAAATTCACAGACTTTTCTCAATACTTTTTAAATATGATGCCACAAACATAGCACATCTTTTTGGGAATTTTTGCCCATGCCTCTGTGCAGTACCTCTCAAGCTCTATCAGGTTGGATGGAAAGCGACTGTGTACAGCCATTTTCAGATCTCTCCAGAAATGTTCAATAGGATTTACATCTGGGCTCTGGCTGGGCCACTCAAGGACATTCACCAAGTTGTTGTGAAGCCACTCCATTGATATTTTGGCGGTGTTTGGCGGCTTTGGGTCCTTGTGCTGCTGGAACATAAACCGTCGCCCCACTATGAGGTCAAGTGCACTCTGAAGCAGGTTTTCATTCAGGATGTCTTTGTACATTGCTGCATTCTTCTTTCCCTCTATCCTGACTAGTCTTCCAGTTCCTGCTGCTGAAAAACATCCCCACAGCATGATGCTGCCACCACCATGCTTCACTGTAAGGATGGTATTAGCCTGGTGATGAGCGGTGTCTGTTTTTCTACAAATGTAATGCCTGACATTCACTCCAAAGAGTTAAATTTTTGTCTCATCAGACCAGAGAGTTTGGTTTTTTATGGTCTGACAGTCCTTCAGATGTGTTTTGGCTAATTCCAGGTGGGGAGTGGCTTCCGTCTGGGTACTCTACCATACAGGCCTGATTGGTGGATTGTTGCACAGATGGTTGTCCTTCTGTAAGGTTGTCCTCACTCCATAGAAGAACACTGGAGCTCAGACAGAGTGACCATCGGGTTATTGATCACTTCCCTGACCAAGGCTCTTCTGCCCCAATCACTCAGCTTAGATGGCCACCCAGCTTTAGAAAGAGTCCTGGCGGTTCCAAACATCTTCCACTTACGGATGATGGAGGCCACTGTGCTCATTGGAACTTTCAGAGCAGCAACAAATTTTCTGTAACCTTCCCCAGCCTTGTGCCCTGAGACAATCCTGTCTCGAAGATCTTCAAACAATTTCTTTTTCTTCATGCTTGGTTTATGTTTTGACTAGCACTGTCAACCCTGGAACCTTATATAGACAGGTGTATGCTTTTTTTTTAAAATCATGTCCAATCACCTGAATTTACCACAGGTGAACTCCAATTAAGCTGCTGAAACATCTCAAGAATGATCAGTGGAAACAGAATGTACCTGAGCTCAATTTAGAGTTCCACGGAAAAGGCTGTGAATACTTATGCACATATGATTTTTCATGTTATTGTTTTCAATAAATTTGCAACTATTTCAAAAAATCGTTTTTCACATAGTCATTATAGGGTATTGTGTGTAGAATTTTGAGTAAATAAATACATGTAATCCATTTTGTAATAAGTCTGTAACATAAAAAAATGTGAAAAAAGTGAAACGCTATGAATACTTTCCGGATGCACTATATATAGGCTGCACAGTGGTGCAGTGGGTAGCATGTTCACCTCACAGCAAGAAGGTCCTGGTTCAAGCCGTGGCTACGTCAGTTGGCATTTCTGTGTGGAGTTTACATGTTTTTATATTAGATTAGATTCAACTTTATTGTCATTACACATGTACAAGTTTAAGGAAACAAAATGCAGTTTAGGTCTAACCAGGAGTGTAATAGCAGCAAGTGCAGGATACAGGTATAAGTTATAAAGTGCAGTTATAGAAAAACTATGGTGATATTTACAAATGGATGTACTATGATCATTATATACAGGTTGTATTAGCTATGAACAGAGATTTACAATAGATGGATAAATGTACAGGTCGCTATTAATAATCAGAAGTGTGCAGATAGATAAACATAATTACAAATGTAGAAGGCAGGAGAGAAAACAGTCTGTGAGCAGGGTAAGAGGAATCTTTAAGAATACTGCATGCTTGGCGCAGACAGTGTTTCCTCTGGATGTCCTCTATGGCTGGCAGTGTGGTCCCTGTGATGCGTTGGGCAGTTTTCACCACCCGCTGCAGTGCCTTATGCTCCGCAACAGAGCAGCTTCCATACCAGACTGTGACACAGTTCGTCAGGATGCTTTCTATTGTGCAGCGGTAGAAGTTCACCAAGACGGCTGATGACAGCTGGTTCTTCTTAAGTTGCCTTAAGAAAAATAGGCGCTGGTGATCCTTCTTGACCAGGTTGGAGGTGTTGGTGGTCCAGGAAAGGTCCTTGGAGATGTGGGTCCCCAGGAACTTGAAGGATGAGACAGGCTCGACGGCCATTCCATTGATGTGGATGGGATCATGTGAGCCTGTTCGTCCCTTCCTGAAGTCCACAATGAGCTCCTTGGTCTTGTTGGTGTTAAGGAGCAGATTATTGTTGGTGCACCACGTGGCCAGATGCTGTATCTCCTCCCTGTAGGCAGTCTCATCATTATTGCTGATTAGACCAATCACTGTGGTGTCATCTGCAAATTTGATGATGGCGTTGGATCTGTTCACAGGCCTACAGTCGATGGTAAAAAGGGAGTAGAGGAAGGGGCTCAGCACACAGCCCTGTGGTACACCAGTGTTGAGTGTGACGGTGGTGGAGCAAATGTGGTCTGATCTAACATTCTGAGGTCTGTTAGTCAGAAAGTCCATAACCAAGTTACAGAGAGATGTGTCTATATCCAGGTCTCTAAGTTTGATTATTAACTTAGAGGGTATGACAGTGTTGAATGCTGAGCTGAAGTCAACAAACATCATTCGTGCATAAGTGTTTTTATTGTCCAGGTGTGTGAGTACAGAGTGCAGTGCTATGGAGACTGCATCTTCTGTGCTCCTGTTGCCACGGTAGGCAAACTGATGTGGATCCAGTGTGGATGGCAGAGAGTCTTTCAGATGTGCCAGGACCAACTGCTCGAAGCACTTCATGATGATTGGTGTGACTGCTACCGGGCGGTAGTCATTCAGGCATGTTGGGCTGGAGTGTTTCGGCACGGGCACAATAGAGGTGGTTTTAAAGCATGTTGGCACAGCTGCTGGGTTAAGGGACAGGTTGAAAATGTCTGTGAATACCCCAGCGAGCTGTTCTGCACATGCTTTGAGGATGCGCCCAGGAATACTGTCTGGTCCAGCAGCTTTACGCACATTGATCCGACTCAGTGCGGTGTAGATTTCTGAGGAGGTGAGTGTAATGGGTGAGTGGTCGGTTGAGGAAGTGATCCTAATGTAGGGTTCATTATTGTCTCTTTCAAGTTATTTTTGTTTGTGTGTACATGGTCCAAAGTCTTGTTTCCCTGTGTGTGACAGAAAATGTTTTGATGGAATTTGGGGAGCACTGTCTTTGAGTTTGAGTGATTAAAATCCCCCGCAACAATAAAAGCAGCCTCTGTTGTTTGCTGATGGCTGCATGAAGTTCATTCATAGCCAACTTGGCATCAGCATCGGGAGGAATATAGACGGCAGTAATAACAATAGAAGTGAACTCGCGTGGCAGATAAAACAGTCTGCATTTGACCATCAGAAATTCCAGGTTAACAGAGCATACACACACACACACACACACTCACACACACACACACACACACACACACACACACACACACACACACACATGTGTGTGTAATATATATATAATTAAAATGTAATATAATTTTAATCAGTGGTTATCAACATATTCAAACTCAAGTACATATTATATATACATTGTTATGTAGAAATAATAATTTTTTGTTTATTGTTTTAATTAACCAAAACTACTTTCTTACAAGATTTTCACAGGGTCTACATTTAAGACAAACTGATTTGATGGAAGATGGGGTAGCCAAAACTTCAACAACATTGTCCAGAATGAACAAATTGCTCAGAAAGGTACCCTAATATATGACAGATGCACACAATGCAGGCCTTTGCACTCTTACATTTAGCAGCACAATACTCAACCAATTCAATTGAATTAGGTTCATTAGTACAAATTCCCTATGGCTATTTTGTACAGGTTTGCATCAAGGCATTGAGTAATTTGAAAAGAAGACCAGGCCTTAGAGTTGGTGGAAAGTCAAGAAAGAAGTGTGGCCATAGATGAGTCCAAGTTTGCTCACAAGAGAAAGGTAAATTTGACGTGAAAATGTTTAGATACTTAATTTCTTTTGCCATGTTGAAATACTAAACTTTATTAACCTGCAATCTGTAATACTTTCAGAGTTAACATCACATATGATTTTTCTATATAAATACAAATTCCTGTATGTTTTGACGTCAGTGGCTTGACCCTTGCAGTATTAATATAAATTGCTTTATTCAGGACATCATGTGATTGTACCCAATAATTAAAGATTTCACTATTTTCTTGTGTTTCTGGAAAGTACTGTCTATAATGATATTTGTGTAGTCCTTCAATCTACACATGAGGAAGCTGATGTCAATGTGCAAAACAATGACATTGATTTGAATGTGTGCATGCACATTTTATGCTTTCACTTTTGAGTGTGCACCATGTTTTATTACCCTCTGCAAATGATGGTCTTTATTTAATATTTAATTGACAATAACCTTAAATGTATACCTAAATGTTTCGTAAAGTTAGATGTTATCATTTGTTATAAAAAATAGCAGGAAATATTAGATTGAAATTGTAATTTTTCATAGCGAAAATAATAAATTAAAAAATAAAATTAATTAATAATAAATAATTTATTTGCAATAAACAGTAGATTCCCTTCTAGTAATAAAGTAATTTATTTAGGTGTATATTGTAAACATTACTTCTCAAACATCAAATATGAATTTCAGAATGTTATATTACTATACCTAACTCAAAAGAGTTACACATTATACATAATATTTTAAGACCTTTAAACATTTTTTTTAAACAATGTCATTTTGAAATTGAAGCAAATTTTGGATCGACTAGTAATTTATTTATCAAGTTGAAATAAAAGATGTACTAAATGACTGCAAACACTTGCATTTTCAAATTCTGTTTTATGGATTGACGCTGACACAACAGCACCACACAAGTTAGTGGCCATCTAGCAGCAGTGTTGTCTGTCCTCAGACTAATGTAAAAAACTAAGTATAGACCAATTAGTTTAAAGATTATTTAGATGATTAATAAACTGCTTTTTATAGATGCATGGTAAAAATATAACTATGGTCAGTCATTGTGAGCTTTTTACTGCTGTTTTCTGTGTTCATTAATTTTCAGTTTAATCGTGGCTGCTTTTGTACTACTTGGCAGAGAAGAAAAGGATGGGTTTTTGGGATGATGGAGGTTAAAGGAGATCGCCGCCTACCCTTAAAGATGGTAAAGGACCATTCCAGGACAACACTGGTGCCCATTATCACAAGGCACATCAGAAGGGGGTCAACTGTTTACAGTGACAATTGGAGGGCATATATGAATGTGTTGCAACCACTACGATACAGACACCTAACTGTTAATCACAGTGAACATTTTGTTGATCCCCAAACCGGCTGTCACACTCAACATATTGAAAGGGCTTGGCTTGCCATCAAGGCACAGGTATCAAGATTAAGGGGTAACAAGACTACAAAACTATTGAGAGAACATTTGAAATTCATTCAGTGGCACTACAGGCTGGAAAGGCGAAATAGTAAAGGTGCCTTAGCACAGCTGATCCATGACATTAGAAAAGCATACCGGGTTCATTGAAAATATATTTGCCATTCTGAAAATTCATGATAATGCATACAATTAACTTGTTTTAAGAAATCCATAGCTTACTCAAAGTACTTGTGTAAAACACTGTTGCAGAGTCAAATCAAATATGAATGTGACAGTTTTGCTTTAATAGATCCTGGGATATTATTCACAGCACTGATTGTTTTGTTGCTCTTTTTAATTTTTCTTTTGTGATTGCTGGCACTCTGTTGAACAATCTGACTTTATAGTCACAGTGTAAATTACAGTATTCTGTTACTTTGCTAGAACATTGGAACTGCAATGCAATAAAGTTACACTGCATATTAAATAAACTATTTCTGTGGATTGACCATGCATTTTCCCTTGCTACAGTTATATGAGGACATGAGTGAACAGTTCCTGAGAAGTTACCATGTCAGTACACTGTTAATAATGTCTTGGATAGAGATTTATATCACACAGTCATTTGTGATCATTTTGGAAGTACACTTATTTAAAAAATATTACACTTTATTTTACTCACTGTATTTACACATTGGGTGAACAGTTCCTGAGGAGTTACCATGTAATTACATTGGTATCACAAGGTGAAACTTTCTATTTCATTTTGGCATTATTGGATGTATGTGAAGTTATTTTCAGTGGACAGGACATCTCAGAGGACAGGACTGCTATACCAACACAACACTGATGACTGTAAGGTATACCCATATTTCATTGTCCCTTAAAAACATATACTAAAATGATGGCTGTAATGAGAGGGGTGTACTTACTTTTGTGAGATACTGAATCAACCTCTTCTTCTAGGTGTCTCTACATACCTTTGCAAAAATTCAAGCACCGACGCTAGTTCAGTAGGGTAGTGAATGTTAAAACAGTAATAACTGCCAAACATTAGGCAGACAGCAGTGATGAATGTTGGGACGTCATCATTCACAATCTTGCGGTCCACACTGAGCATGAACCGATCGGCAGCATAGCAGGAGGTTCCTGTGTTTTTTTCCAAATTGCTGTTTATTTAGCACTGCCTTGAAAAACAGTGCTATGATTTCACATAGCAGATTTTTACACATTCTACAACACAGATTGCTAACTTTTTTTACAAAAATAATCAAATTCATATGTTTAGATACCCAAATAGTTAATACATAGGTACAATTTAAGAACATTCTCAACTACTTCCCCTAACAAATGTGCCCACTATTTTAAAGCCAAATATGCAGAACATGACACAAACCAAATGTGCATAACTTTCTTTCTGTTCTGTAAATGTTCAGAAGATTTATGTTTGAGATTAAACAAGACACTGAATAGTTATCACAAAACACAGAAATACTGATGATGTGTCAAAATGTGTCAAAGCTTTTGAACTGGATTATATTTGTAAACAAAAGTTATTAGACTGTGTTGTAAAATAAATGTAAAAACATTTATTATGTGGTGCAGTTTGATCTGGGCAGTACTAAATAAAAAAACATACACTGCAAGCAGTATGCAAAATGCAGTGGCGGTCAGTGCCTCCTCTTCTGGGCCTGCTGGAATGTGAAGCTTGTCCAAAACTCATCATGTGTGGCTCTTCGTGTTAAAATATGTGTTTCATGCCTAATATGAACCTATGTGTAGCAGGTGTAAAACAGAAAGGTAAAAATATTCGTTATTTTGTGATTCCACTTGTCATGACCATATTTGGGGTTTCCTGTCTCCATGTTGATTTGGGGAGTGCACGCGCTTTGCTTCTCCCCAGTTTGCATGAGATTCAGCTGCGGTAGGTCACACAAGTGTATGCGGTGAATTAATGAGTGTCAATTTTTGTTTAACTAATGAATCTTGATGATGTAAATGTATGCCTTAAGCTCTGTGACATTCCTTAGTTCCGGTGCTTCATCAACAGCTTTTACTTTAGTTCCTGTGGGATGTACACCCTGTGCATATACTCTGTGACCAAAATATTCCACCTCATTTGATGGGAACACACATTTTCCCCTCTTCAGCTGCAAACCAGCTTCTTTCAACCTGGTCAGTACTTCATCTAGTGTTTTCAAATGTCTCTTTTGGTTTCTTCCAGTCATCAATATATCATCCAGATAAACAACTACTCCAGGTATACATTGCAGCATACATTGTTGCAATACCATTGTTCTCTGAAAGATAGCAGGAGCGGAAGCAATTTCAAAGGGTAGACGATTATATGTGAAAAACCCTTTGGGAGTATTCACAGTCAAATATTTCTTGGAGTTCTCAGCAATGAATATTTGTTGGTATGTGCGTGACTCATGTCTAGTTTTGTGGACTGCTTCCATCCATCCAATAGAGCAAAAACATCTTCCACATTGCAAAAAATGCTTTCTTACTTAGATTTTTTTGTCTGGTTTCTAGTCCAAATATCAAAAAATTCTTAAATCAAGAAGAATTTTCTAGACAAGCAAAACATATTGTCTTGTTTTAAAAAATAATATGCCAAAATGAAGTGAGTTTTTCCTTAAAACAAGCTAAATAATCTGCTAATGAAGTAGGCAAAACAATCTTGTTTTTCCTTCTGAAATAAAATATTTTTGCTTACGCCATTGGCAGATTATTTTGCTTGTTTTGAGAATAAACTCACGTAATTTTACCATATTATTTCTTAAACAAGACAATTTGTTTTGCTTGTCTATGAAATTCTTCTTGATTTAAGAATTATGAGATATTTGGACTAGAATCAAGATAAAAAATCTAAGTAAGAAAAGCATTTTTTCCAGTGCACTCTAGGTAATGGATATTGTTCCACTGTTGACTCTGTTGACTGTAAGTTTGTAGTCACCGCATAGTTACATACTCCCATTTGGTTTCAAAATAGGAACAACAGGAGCTGACCACTCTGAAAACTTAACAGGTGAGATCTTGTCCCGCAGCAGACAATTAATTTCTTCTTCCACCTTTGTTTTTAAGGCATATGGCACTGATCTGGGTCTGTAAAACCGAGGTGAGGTATCAGTCTGAACATGAAGAGTAGCAGTAGTGCCCCTAATGTCCCAAGCTCCTAACACTTCCTCATGCTTCGATAGCACCTGTTGCAATGTTTTTGTCTCCAACTGTACGAGCTTTATCTCACCCCATTGCAGTTGGATTTCTTCCAGCCGGGCTCAGCCTAGTAAACATGGTCCTGTTCCTTTGACTATGACAAAAGGCATTTCTTTTTCCTGCTGCTGGTATTTTCCATGAACGTCTGCTACCCCCACTATCTCTACTCTAGGCTTTCCTGTAAGTTCTCAACTTTATCTTTGAGGGTCTTAATTTGGGAGTATTTGTGTCTTTCCAGATGTCACTGAACATTCCCTCGCTTATTAAACTGACACTAAATCTTGTATCAATCTCTAAGTTCACAAAATTGTCATCAATATCTAACTCAACAGTAAGGGACTGCACTTTCTTCAACGCATCAGCTTTTATACATGCCAAGGTGAAGGTTTCATCTGATTCATCACCCTCATTATTTTCACTTACTTTAAATGCTACTTCCAGTGACAGTGTGTCCCCTCTGTTTATTTTTGTTGTGACATGCCCTGGCACTATGACCTACTTTCCCACATTCATAACTATATGTTTGTCCTTCTAAAATCTGCATTCACTGGCTTTTTGATTTTTTCCTCCACACTAGTAGCAGTCTCTGGTGTCTATTTGTTCACTTGTCTCTCCTCTTTTTTGTGATTATTAGCCTTCCATTAGCCATGAAAAATTGCTCCGGTACGTCGGAATATTCTTCCCATGTTTGAGTTTTTGCATCAAACACGCCTAGTGAGCCAATAGTTCCTGTAGCCATGGTTGCTCTTATCTCTGCCTTTTTTTTTTTCAATCTTATATTTCCCTCACAGGTAGTCATTAGCACAGTGCTCCTTCATTTCTACATCCTTAATTTGCCATAATCACATGCTTCAGCTTCAGCTTTATCCTCGTCGACAAAAATGTAGTATCCAATGATTCAATGACTGATCTTTATCAGTCATTGAGTTGAAGTGAACCTTTACTTTAATTACAGCAACAGACATTTTCACAGCATGCCTTCTGCATCAGATATCGTCTTCAACTGACTTACAGGTAAGAACACAACACTTGTAATACAATAACAACCCTTTGTGGTTACTGCAGGATACTGCAATCACAGACATTGATTCAACGTCATTTTGCTCATTGGGTTAATGTTGAAACGCCATCAGGCACTCCATTCAAATGATTTGAGTTGAATGAACTAAGTGCGTTGAATGATTTGAGTTGAATGAACTAAGTGCGTCCAGAGAGATAAGATTTGAACCAGTCAAGGGGGATATTGTTGATGCCAAGAGAAGATAATCTATTGATGTGGGTGCTGTGACAAATAGTGTCAAAGGTCACACTCAGGTCGAGGAGAAGATATTAGTTTAGAATCAGCTGCCATAAGGAGGTCGTTAGTAATTTTAATAAGGGCAGTTTCCGGTTTGGAGTTGTGTTGCTACAACTTTTTTGAGGATTATAGAAATATATGGTAAATTAGAAGGTCGAAAGTTATTAAAAAACTGCATTGGTCTTATCTAGCTGAACGTTATTAATTTGTATCAGTTAATGAAGAGGCATCATACACAGTACACTGTAGGGTACCACAAGACTCTGTTCTTGATTCCTTACTTTTCACACTATATATGCTACCGCTAGGCAATATCATTAGTATGGAGTTAGTTTCCACTGTTATGTCTAAGATACACAACTTTGTATTACCTCTCAACTTAATAATTTGTAGGAATTTACAAAATGAACAGATTGTATGGCTGATATAAAAAATTGGATTACTAAAAACATCTTATTACTAAATTCTAATTTTTGATAGCAAACTATCGATTGAAGGCCAAATTTCAAGCATCTGTAAAAGTGGTTTTTTTTTTTCATTTTAAATATGTTGCCAAACTGTAACATGCTGTCAATGTCTAATGTCGAAAAGCTTATTTATACTATCATGATGTCTCGGTTAGACTATTAATGCTTTACTAGGCAGTTGCCCTCTTGGTCTATATAACAAACTTTAGCTAGTTCAAAATGCAGCTGCTAGATTGCTTTCTAGAACAAAGAAATTTGATCACATAACTCCAGTTCTTTCATCATTGGTTTGGCTCCCTATTAAATATTGTATAAATAAAAAAAATTATTGACAACCAACAAAGCCCTAAATGGCTTAGCTAATCAGTAGTTAAGGGGGTTCCTGGTGTGTTACAGCCCCTCACGTCCACTACGCTCAATTACGCAACCCGAGCTGGGAACACTTACAAGACATAATTTGAACAGCATCTATGCTTATGTTAAGTCTGTTTTTCATTATCCTGAGGTCTCCATAATGCCGAACAAGGCTGTATCCTGAGCAGATGTGGTGGTGGTTGTGGAGAAGTGAAGAGGATGAGACCGATTCCTGAAAGACCGCAGTAACAGACGAGTCTCCGCATTGATCCCGTGGGCCAGCCTGAACAACCACCGGTGACCTACTCAAACCTGCAGCTTCTCCACGATGGATGCCCAGCATTCTCCAGCCTCCGGCACCTAGACTGCTGCTCTGCACAAGAAGTTTGGCCAGAGCAGAAGTTTGGCAGAGCAGTTTGTGCCCAACTGAGCCTGGATTCTCTCAAGGTTTTTTTCCTTCACTTTCATCAATTGAAGTTTTGTTCCTTGCCACTGTTGCCACTGGCTTGCTTGGTTTTGGGACTTGTGGAGTTTCAATTTACTTGAACTTCTAATTTTGTTAAGCTGCTTTGACACAGTCTCCATAGTAAAAGCACTATTGAAATAAAGATGAATTTATTTGAATTAATAAAATCACCAAAGATTATCCTCAGTTGTGCGCTGCAACTAGATTTCATTATTGGTTAGCCCGGCTTTAGGGTGAAGTATTCATAACCGTTCTTAAAATGTTTTTATTAATCATAAACCCAAAAATGGAAGCATAAGACGTCATCATTTTAACCTATACTGAATGCTATTATGTAAGCTTAATAGGAGATTTGACTTTCCAGTAGCAGGCACACAGGCACCCATATTCATCCATTATTCCAGCTGATGCATTGTGATATCCACATTTGTAATTTTTCAGGTTGGTTTTTACAGGTCGTTAGGTTATAAAACATTATAAAAACTTAGTTCTTTTTTTTTTTTAGCTCATATACTAGTATACACCATGTCACACAGCAGCGTTTGGATATTATTCTGCTTTTAGTTATATGACAGATAGTCACCTTCCTGCCACCCAATGTGGACATGCCCTAAATGTGCTCTGTCTCTATTTACTTGCTCTGTAATACTAAGATTAAATACTAAGATTGGCTAAATTGCATTGGCACATTTGCATGTGGATCGAAAATTGTACGTATGTGGATTTGTTGACAAACTGCATAAAATCAGTCTTGTAATACAAATGAATCAAACACGAACACCACTTGATCCACAAATGTGCAATTTATGATTCACGTACACAAAACAAAGCATGTGCATTCTTAAAGACAACTATGTTTTTACAAAATACAGCACACTTATTTAATCAGACACGTGTAGTAACGCATGATTATATTTCTCAAATGGGTAGGTGAATGTGTACATGTTAAATAACAATGTTGCAGCTTTTCTATGTAAAGTTGTTTGTGTTTGATTCCTGAAAAGCTTAAAAACTGCAAAAAGAAAGTCTCAAAATTCAAACGAACCTGGCAGTATAGACTCAAACAAAAAGTAAATTCACACCTGCACACGCCACCCGATTCGCAAATGCAAAACTTCCTTTTCCCACACATAAATTAAAATGCATGAATGTTAAAAAATATATTTGTTTTCACGCACATGTTTATGTATGCACAAATCTTAAATTCAGACTCAGGTTGAAAGTCATTCATTTGTGGATGTAAAAATGCATATACAACATTTATGGAGTGTGTGGATAACAGAGCGTGCATTAACAAATAATATTGAGACTATTTTTGTATCCATAATTTTATAGAATTTCATTTCTGCATTGACATTTATATCTCTTGATCAAATACATTATGAACAGCATCTATGCTAATTTTCTTTATTTTCACCTAAGAATGCCCATTTTGAGGCCTCTAGAGATCATCAGCAGCATTGATGGGATCCAAGACCTATGAAGAGATGATGTCAATCATTGAGGAGTTCGAGGATAACACATACGAAGAGATGATGCCAACCACTGAGGACTTTGAAGACCACACAACACATGCACTTAATACACTTCATTAAACATGTACACAGACATCACCTATTTGCTATAAAACTGTAGGTTAACTATGTTCATATATAATAACTTATATTTGATTGTTTATTTAACTTAATTTGATTTTAATGAAATAATGTGCACCTTTTGTAAAGCTACTTTAAAGCAATAAATACTGTAAAAAAGCACTATACAAATAAACTTGAATTGAAAACTTGAATTTAATCATTTATGTTTAGATTTCCATGTACTGAACACTTATTATTTAATTATGCGCACTGTATGCCCATATATTTTTAGGGCACCATTAATTCAACACATGACTTTCAAAACATAGCCTTTTTCTTTATATATATATATATATATATATATAAAGAAAAAGG
>CAIGQZ010032649.1:4186-22337 GCA_903798205.1 Danio tinwini | reverse complement strand
TATATATATATATATATATACAGTGCTGGTGAGGCACTGATTTTTTTAAAGTCATATTTACAAACATATTCACCCAATATATTTGCCAACTACTGATTGTTTCATATTTTATATCATCATTCTTTCTATACACATAGCAGGTGCATATTGGGCCAAAGAAGAATGTAAAATGTATAGCGATTAAATATGCCTCTTAAAAAAACAATGTGCAGCACCATAGCGCAGCAACACAGCTGATGCGGATGTGCACGCTTGCGCTTACTTTCGCTCTTTCTTTTACTTTCAATCCCACACACGCAGGATTTGCACACTGGTCTTACCTACAGTACTTGTAAATTAAGTCTTGAAATTATTTCAATCACTTTGAAATGATCGAGTTCTCCTTCGGTAGGGGAACTTCAATGCTATGTGAAAAAAACTTCCACTATGGGGGATTTCGTTCAGAAAGCCAATCATCTAAAGAGTATGTAAACGGGCCAATGAAATGCCAATGAGTTGGCAGCTTCAGCTTGCACAGCTGATGCTTGTTGCAATCAATTTGGCAATATAACCACAGCCCGTGCAAAGCTTAAGCATCCTTTTTCGCTTCAGAGTCTTTCACAAAGCTTCTGAGAGAGTCAATGAGGGTTCCTCCAGCTGTACAACAGAGTGAACGAGAGCGGTCTCCCAGTTCAGAGTGTGTGACACACAGCAGCAGATGGTCGAGCTGGATTTCTCCCTTGCCTGGCATTCTTTGGGTCCGGTCCTCCAGAGCGGTTTGTATTGTTGCAAATTTCCTAAAAGAGCAACATGGTTGTGCAGCGCATATTTTTGTTTCTAAATGTGGTGGTTTCCTGTCCCCGGATGATGGGCACGAGCACTGCGTTTCATGTCTGGTGGTCCAGCATGTTAATGTGGTGCTCATGGGCAGTGCATGCCATCACTGCGGTGGCATGTCTGTTGCGCAGTTAAGATCTCGGTTTGCTCTTGCAAAAGGGCCAACCACCCAAGTTGTCCACCGCTCCGCGGTAGGGCACTCGGGCAGATCGGAGGGTTACAGTGGGAATAAATCTGCCGCCCTTGGGCTTGCGGACCTCTCGCTCCTCCACGCGCTCCATCCAAGCTTTCAGTGAGAGAAGCACTCTGTCCTTGGATGGCCGCCCTCTCACTTGATGACACCAAGGCTCAGATGTCCACCGCTGCATTGGAGGACGGGCTGTCATTGTCTGATGAAGGATTCTCTCCCTCCGCTCCCTCCCTTTGGGGTAGCGAGCGTGGCGTCGGATCTAGAAACAGACATGATAACCATGCTTTCCCAGGCTGCTTCAGCCATGGACCTGAAGATGGTTTATCCCCCAGCCCCGCGGCTGGACTAACTAGATGGGTGTATGTGGAGGATTAAAAGGAAATACCTTTTAGCCTCCCATCCCTTTCTTCCTGGAAGTGCACAGTGGGCTCACGCAGTCTTGGAGGGCACCTTTCTCTGCCTGATCTGCGTGTGCCTCCGCCCTCACCACCTTTGATGGTGGAGCAGCTAGGGAGTACAAGTCGATTCCCCAGATTGAGAGTGCCATCGCCAGTGCCGTGTGGTGCCTCCTTCTGCTGGAGTCAGCCTCATCTCCCGTCTAAGGTGTGTTGGTTTTCTGCCTCCCTCCGAGCCAGAGCCCACACAGCTGTGGGCCAGGCTGCTTCCACCCTGCACACGAGGGTCCATGCACGTGCGCTGGCCCAGCTGCACAAGGGTGATTCCGAGGCTTGTCACCGAGAGCGCCTGTCTATGAGAACTGCTCCGCACCCGTCTGTGCCTCCGGCAACCAGCGCTCCCCATCCCAGGGCGCCTTTAAGTAATTTAAGGGAACTTGATCTCTTCCCGGTGGGGGGCCGGGCTCCTCAAAGAGAGAGAATTTTTCCCTTCCCCGGATGTGACAGCCCGAATACTGCCAGTTTGGGACGTCATGCCTTCTAGCTCACTAGCCTTCTAGATTGGTGCACTTTGTCATTGGCTCACGAGCTCTGGGAGAACGTTCTCCTTTCTCTCACACCTCCAGCCCACCCCTCCGGAGTCTGGGTGCAAGGTGAGAGTGAATCTCTTGCCTCCAGCTCTTCCGCGGGACTGCTGGTACATCAGTGATTGTAGTGATGCAGCCATTAGCGAGGGCTCTGGCTGCCTGGTTAGCACGGGCCAGCCCTTCGCGGTGGCTCATACGCACAATCAGACTCGGCTACGCGATTCAATTCGCGAAGCGGCCTCCCAAGTTGATGGGTGTGTATCTCACCAGGGTCAGCCCTGTGTTCGTCCCTGTCTTGCAAGAGCAGATTGCTGCCCTCCTGGCGAAGGATGCAATCTAACTGATCCCTCCAGCCTGTACTTCAGCCTGTACTTGGGCTACAGCCAATCCTAGATCTGCACATTTTGAACAACTGTCTTTACAAACTGCCATTCAAAATGCTTATGCAGAAGCGCATCCTTCGGTGTGTTAGTCTTTGGGATTGGTCTGCAGCAATAGACCTAAAGGACTTCATGTCTTCATTCTTCCACACCACCATCAGTTTGTTGCGGTCTGCGTTTGAAGGTCGAGCCTGGCAGTACAAGTCCTCCCTATCGGGCTCTCTCTGTCTCCGCAGGTCTTTACCAAGCTTGTGGAGGATGCCCAAGCACCCCTTGGACTCGCGGGCATCCGCATACTCAATGATCTCGCAACTGTCTCCGGAAAGTGCGCTCAGCTAATGCTGAACTGTCTGAGAGAGTTTGACAGCAAAATAGTGGTCCCGCTGAAATCTTTTCAGGGGTTCCTGGGGCATATGGCATCCGCAGCTGCTGTCACGCTGCTCGGATTACTCCATATGAGACCACTTCAGCAATGGCTTCACGATCGAGTCCCCAGATGTGCATGGCACGCAGGCACACATGGGGTGACTGTCACTGCACTGTCACCACGCTCTCAGCCCCTGGAATGACCCCTCATTCCTGCAGGCCAGAGTGCCTCTAGGACAGGTGTCCAGACATATTGTCGTTTCGACAGATGATTCCAGCAAAGCTGGGGGGCCGTGTGTTGCTGGCATGCAGCTATGGGCCTGTAGGAAGGAACCCAGTTGCATTGGCATATCAATCACCTAGAGCTGTTGGCAGTGTTCCTCGCTCTTCGTCGTTTTTTACCAGTGCTGGAGCAACAACACGTGCTGGTCAGGACATACAGCATGGCGTCGGTGCCTCTATATTAACCGTATGGGGGTATCCACTCTTGCTGCATGTCTCAGCTCGCTCGCCGTCTGCTTCTCTGGAGTCATACGCCGCTGAAATCGCTGCGAGCCAGGTGAGCTCAACCATGCAGCTGACGCGCTCTCACAGCAGCTATTATGTCCAGGAGACACCCCGAGTCTGTTCAGCTGATATGGGTGCGATTTGGGAAAACCCAGATCAATCTGTTGTTTCCACCGAGAATGCTCGTTGCCAGTTGTTGTTGTTTTTCCTTACCGAGGGCTCTCAAGGCATGGATGCACTGGCCCACAGCAGGCCTTGGGGCATGCGCGAAGATGTGTTTCCCCCAGTGAGCCTGCTCATGCAGTTACTGTGCAAGGTTAGGGAGGACGAGGAGCAGGTCTTGCTAGTTGCGCCTATGTGGCCCGATTGGACCTGGTTATTAGAACTCTACCTCCTCATGACAGCCCTCCCCTGGCAGATCCCTTTGAGAGAGGACCTACTCTCTCAGGGACAGGGCACCATCTGACACCCTCTTCCATATCTTTGGAACCTTCACATGTGGTCCTTAGACATGAGGAAGGCTTAGTGGTTAATACCATCACCCAGGCTAGAGCCCCCTCGAAGAGGCGCGCCTACACCCTTAAGTGAAGTCTATTTACTGAATGGTGCGTCTCTTGCGGAGAAGACCCTCGAACTTGCCAGATCAGTGTTGTGCTTTCTTTCCTTAAGGAAAAGCTGGAGAGCAGACTGTTGCCCTCCACACATAAGGTTTACGTGGCTGCCATCTCCGCTCATCATGACGCGGTGGCTGGCAGCACCGTGGGAAGGCATAACCTCATCATTCGGTTCCTCAGAGGTGCTAGGTGAATTAATCCACTCCGCCCCCCTCTCATGCCCTCTTGGGATCTCGCCCTCGTTCTCATGAGCATGTGCACAGATCCATTCGAATCACTTAACTCAGTATCTTTAAGATTTTTGTCCCTGAAGACAGCTCTGCTGGTCGCGTTGGCATCGATTAAGAGGCTCGGGGACCTGGAGGCATTTTCGGTCAGTGACTCGTGCCTGGAATTCGGGCTGGCTTACTCTCATGTTATCCTGAGACCCCGGCCTGGATATATGCCCAAGGTTCCTACCACACCATTTAAGGACCAGGTAGTGAGCCTGCAAGCGCTGCCCCCGGAGGAGGCAGACCCAGCCCTCTCATTACTGTGTCCAGTTCGCGCTTGTGAATTATGTGGATCGCATTTAAAGATCATCTAAGCAGCTCTTCTTCTGTTATGGTGGTCAGCAGAAGGGAAGTGCCGTATCTAAATAGAGGTTGGCCCACTGGATAGTGGATGCCATCTCCCTCGCTTACCAAAGCCAGGAAGAGCCGTGTCCCCCAGGAGTTTGAGCACACTCCACTCAGAGCTTCGCTCCTCTTGGGCACTCAGCGGAGGAGTCAGCCGTTGGCCCGTTACGTTGTAGATCTGCCCGCTGGTCAGCCCGCGTTCTGGGAATAGGTGCCATCTATGTGTGATCCCCGCTGGTGATCTCATATGCTTATACAGCCAGGGTGCAGCCCCCCCTCAGAGGCAGACCCATGCCTTCCCTCACCGCTAGCCATCTTATATTCAAATGTGTGCTCCCCCTTCTCAGGGCTAGTTCATATGCTCTTTTGCCACCAGGTCGCTCCACTTGGGTAGCAAGTAGCTTCCACAGCATCCTCCCTATTGGGAGTGCACACTTTCCCAACGTACTGTCATATTTAAATTCCTAGAAATTATGTAGACGCACTTGCGACTCCCAGAAAATATAACTAAATCTGTAAATTTTCTTTTAAAGTGGGATAAGCAATGGCCAGGGAACATGTTGGAGGACCGTGCCTCTGCTGATGTAGGTGATTCCACGCTCTCTTTTGCCTGGCATAACCTCTTATCGGAGGCGAAGGTAAGGTTCAATCATTATGACGTTTTCCATACATTTCCCCATAGTGGAAGTTTTTTCCACAAAGCATTGAAGTTCCCCTCTCGGAGGGGAATGGTCTGGTTACTAAAGTAACCCTCGTTCCCCGAGGGGGGGAACGGAAATGCTATGTTCCTTCACCATAATGATTGCCCCTTAGCTGTTGAGGTGAAAGTCTCTTCCACTAAAAAAGGATGATTAAGCTTTGCACGCGCTGTGCTTATATTGCCAAATTGATTGCAACGAGCATCAGCTGCGCAAGCTGAAGCTGCCAACTCATTGGCATTTCATTGGTCTGTTTACATACTCTTTCAGATGATTGGCTTTCTGAACGAAATCCCCCATAATGGAAGATTTTTCCACATAGCATTACTGTCCACTCGGGGAACAAGGGTTACTTTAGGAACCACAGCGTTATCTTCTGTCTGTCATTTAAAGCAAGCCCTTTAGCTCCAGCATTGGTCCTCCATTATTTATTAAAGTTTTGATTTAAAGTCCAATTTTAAGGAATTTCTGAGCTGAGATATTACATCCCCAATTTCTGCAGTCAGTCAGAGCAAAACATAAAATAACAGACTACTGTTGAACTTTACTCTGTAGAAGAAGAGCAACCACTCAACAGGAATAACCGTGAGCTCCATTCATTGCGGCAGAGTTACTGCCTGCCTCACCTCTGTTCTGTTTAGTGCAGCTGTATGTCAGTTTCAAACACTAAATAAGTGATAGAGATATGCAAAATACATTGCCTATTATATAGAAAGTGAGGAAATATAATAAAAATGTCTGTTAGAAAAAAGCATTAGATTGGTACACTGAGTAAGCAAAAGTCACATGATCAAGCCAGTTTGCAAGGGATTGCAATAGCATCTGGATGCAGCCCTTATGATTCAAGCTGAGATTGCATCACTCAGCTATGCAATGTCAGACACAATGCACTCAATGGAGAGAGTGACGTCACTGTGAGGGGTAGGGTGGTGGAGTTAGGTGAGCCCATTAAAAAGCATTGGATGCAACACAGATTGCACTGCACCAGTCTGCACAGATGAATAACAGCCTCTAAATATATTGAAATGTATATTTAAAACCAACTTTCTGACTTTGACAGTCCTAAGGGGGAGTGCACGTAAGGCCACTTTTTGGTTTGCCCACTCCAGTTAATTTGTTTAGCCAAAGAGTTAGCCAAAAGCTTTCCCAGGATATGCCACACTGCTTCTTTAGTGGAAATAATTCCAAAGTAGGCTACCTACAAAGCAAATCAATCAATCAATCAATCAATCAATCAATCAACCAACCAACCAACCAATAAATTAATTGTTTGAAATGTGCAAGAGCTTGAACTTTTTCCAATTTCTTCATTTGTTCAGGCTGCTTCTTTAGTTGATTTTCAAGCTTTTTCAAATCAAATAAATTGGACAAAGGAAGGTCAAATGTGCTTACATTGATGGGGAATTCATTGTGTCTTGATGAGTTTCTGATTAATTTATTACTCTCATTTATATGCTTATTTAAGTGATTTCAGTATTATAATTGTATTATTACCCATACCTGTGGCATTATTATCATTTATGTGTGTTTTGGTAAATAAAAAGTCACCTTGTGAAAATGCAGTCAGGGATGAGAAGATAAATTAGGAGAGCAGGATGAAATGTCACAGTAGACAGTAGATTTATGGAAGACTTAGATTTAGTAGACACTAATGACAGTAGATTTATGGAAGCAAGGCCATAACGGCACTTGCGTTATGTTCTGTGCTCATGATAAGGCACACCTGCACGTGCACCCACACTCATTTTTAATGACTTCCAAAAAATTATGAGTACCCGTGAACTTCAGCTGAACTTACAGTTGACAGCTCAGTGGACAGTGAACAAAATATATTGTTAAGCATGGGTAGGATCCTTAAAAACCCTGAGATTCTATTGGTGATGGGCACCTGAGAGATTTGAAATCCTATTAGTGGAGAAGCTAAGGGAGGTGTGCGAATGTGTAGATTTGGGTGGAGAGTTAAGACAAAGAAAAGTATTTAAACTGTGTGCTAGCCTATACTCATCAGAAACTTGAACAACCTGTCTCTGTTGTTACTGATGCTGTAACAATAAACCGCTTTGCCTAAAGTCTTCGGAGATCTCAGACATTGTAATTTTTTTTAAAACTTTGACTTAGGAACTTAAAAAATATTTTGCAGACCAGAATCTTTTTTCCACAACATATTTGGCATGGGGCAAACGTGGGGCTGGATCGAGGACATTGAAACTGGTGCCGGTAGCCCTTGGCGGCAGCTCACTCAGAAACCAAAAAAGGTGTGCCCTATTAACTAGGGTAAGCATATTTGCTTTAATATTTTTTGATCTCTGTGAGAGTGGACTCTGAGGGTGAACAGAGTACCTGAATTTGTTATTTATATGTACCTCACCAGTAAAAAGAACTCAGAAAACTAAGTAAAAATAATGGGAAATAATCTGATTAATAAACAAAATTTTTGTAAATGATAAATACATTTTTTTATGTTTTAAAAAGATTGAAAGTATAAAAAAGAAGAAATCTTCCAGGTCTTTAGAAAATTTGCATGCACTAACAAGTAAATGTAGATGTGTGAATGCATGCATGGCTGTAAATAATATGCGTTTGAGTAAAAGAATACCACGAGATACGGCGTGATGCCACACAATGGGGCGTGAGGAATGCGCGCTAGGCGACACAGGGTAGGATCACTTTTTGGAAAGTGCATTAAGGGGGCAGTGGAAGAGCTTTTCATCATGCTCAACTGAGATCTAACAATAGATTCTCGCAGAAGAGCTCTGTGTGATGCTCAGTCGAGATCTAGAAAAGTAGATTCTTGCAGGCAGAGTTTTGGACTAGAGAAGTGACCGCTGTCCAAACCCGTGTGTACTGAGGAAAAAAGGGCTGGATCACCGTGAGTCGGCCTGTTTTTGATTTGTGTTGACTTATTATCTCTGTGAGATTTTAGATGGTGCAACGGATGCAGATTTGTATGCTATTTGTGAAGGCACAGGTCATGGGTTATGGGGAAATGAAATAAAATAAAATAAATGGAAGGAATTAGAATCAAACCAAAGCAAGTCCCTAGAATGAAAAATCCACCAAAATATTGGATGTGCAGATTATTAGGCAATTCTGAAAATTGTATTATTTGTGATAAAAATACAGAAACAAAACCATTAGAACCTAAAAAGGAAGAGATAACCATTGAGTAATATATTTCGCGATAAAATACATATTTCTTTTCTCTCACCCTCTGTTTATTGTTTTTTTTCTCTTTTTTCTTCTCTTATCCTCACATTCCCCTTTTCTCTCTTATTTTTTCTTTCTCCTCATTTTATTCTCACTTGAAGTAAAAAATATTTTAAAAATTTACTAAAAATAAATTAAAGAAATGGACTTTGATCTGCAAATTTTTTGGAGTACAATTTTTTCTACAGAAGCTAGAAGAGAAAGAGCTAAGACCTTGATTGAAACTGTGGGTTCTGAAACACACTTTTGGAGAGAATCTCATTATATAGATATGTCAGGAAAAAAGCAAGAATTAATAAAAAAAATAACTACAAAAAATCCTAAAGAATCTGACAGTTGAGTGGAATTTGGCTGAAGTCGAATGAGAGTAGCCGACGGTTGACTGGAGAAAGGCCATTGACGAACGCATTAACATTAATACAGTAGGAAGTTTTATAGAAGAAAGATGCAGAATTAAAGAGGGAGAGAGGAATATGCTGCTTGAACTGGATATTTTTCTGAATCTGATAGTAGTG
Source organism: Danio tinwini (assembly GCA_903798205.1). Lineage (NCBI taxonomy): Eukaryota > Metazoa > Chordata > Actinopteri > Cypriniformes > Danionidae > Danio > Danio tinwini. The sequence goes on along the minus strand of CAIGQZ010032649.1, from coordinate 13,445 downwards.
CCAAAGGTAATAAAAGTAATTATGAAGGAATCAAGCCATTTACTGTGCTGACAAACCCTAAACTGCAGATAGGTTTTTGTTTAAGGAGAGCGAAATGGAAGAGTAGAACATTATATAATGGAGTAGAAGGAAGTATTGGACATATTTACACCGAGAATCTAACTGCAAGATCTGACTATAAGAGTGCATACTGTGTCAGTATTGATATTACACTATGATGCATTGCAGAAAGTTACATTTATATTGTAATTTAGAAATTGCAAGCGCTTTGATTTTGAGTTGAATGTCTAGCACTAAATGCCGTTACATTGTGAAAAATGTAAAAACATTGCATCTCAGCTATAGCTCCTTTGTAATGTTATGCTTTTTACCTTTTTATGATAAAAGCTTCATATCTTAAATAGTAAGTTTTTATATTTTTATTTTTGTCATAAGATACAAACACTTTGTCTTAATTACAAGTCCTGCAGTATTTTTCAATGCTTGGTGGTTGATTTTGAAGTTCAAGCAAACACTCGCTTTGAATTGTTTTTGATTAGAAAATTCATAAATCCGTTATCTTTCTGGATTTTTATTTTTATTTTTTATCTCTTTCTTTTACATGTAAATGTTTTTTTTATAATTGAGGGAGCACTTCCTTGCTTGACTTGTATTTGGTTTTAGAGCAGGCACCTCTGTTTTCTTTTTTTAATTTACCTTTTACATTTTTAAGCAAATGCATTTTTTGGAAAGTAAATATATTACGAAAAAGTATAACAATTAATAAGAATTAATAGAGAAATAAACTAAAATAAATAAATAAATAATAAGCCAGCTATCGAGAATGTGCAAGCATTAATGAATGGCTAATGTGTGAGCGCTGTTGATAAAATTAATGGGTTAATCACACAAAAAGTGTGTGATAGCGTTCTAGGCAGTACTGGATTAATAACTTTAGGATGATTATGGAGTGAGAGTTATTTGTTTTATGAATGAGAAGGCATGAAACGAGTGAGAAAATTTAAATACTACACTGAAAAAAAAAGATTCAAAGATGATTCCTTGGATTTACTAAGTTTGTTTAAGTTGAGTGGTTGTGAAGAGTTTGTTTGAGCTGGGTTTGAATGAGCAAGTTAGGTTGAACATAACTAAATTTGATTTGTTTGATAAACTGAACTTATGCACTCAAAAAAATATTTAACCCCAAAAGTTAAACTTTATGTAATTCAATTATGTCAATTTTCCATCCAATTGAATCACTTAAATCCAATGTAAAAGTTAACGCTAGTTTAAGCCTTACCCATTTATGTTGAGTTAACATGAATGAATAAAATAAATTTTATGACAACTGCTGTACTCTGTTTTATGCTTGTATAATACATAAACTTTACTCATTTCTTATAAGTTATTGTTATTTGATTTATTTAATCACCTTTTATGTTCTTATGTATATATAATAAATGCTCAACACAAATTAAATTTTTTAACATTTATTGTGTAATTGCTCCATGAGTTTGACATCCAATAACATCAAATCTGACAAAAACATACTGAAATGCAGTGCTTAACAAATAACTGCAATAGCTTTTTAGTTATGACTCATGTTTGACTTTAGTGTGCCTATAAGTAACAGGCATCAACAAAGAAACATTATTCAACATCAAACATTAATAATTTCACATTTTCAAAGTAACATTGTCATGTTACCTCATAGTATGGTAAACAATGCTCTATATGCTCCTGATCTATAACACAAAAGTAAATGATCCCTTCTATTACTAAATGTTTGTTAAAGCAATTAACAATGACCCTTAACAACGAAATTAAATAAATTTTATTTTAATAAGGAAAAAAAGAAAAGCAATCATTTTACTTTACATATCTGAAGTTTGCATCACTTTTTTTAAATACATATAACAGGTTTACACTTTTCAACATTTAGAACAGCAAAACATGTCCTACTCACAGCAGAGGGGAATGCTGCATTCCTAAAAATGTCCTTGGTCATGGCTTTAAAGTGATAATTCACACGAAAATGAAAATTCTATTATTTACTTACCCTTCACTTGTTTCAAACTTTTATTGTTTTTTTTCTTTTGTTAAACACAAAAGAAGATGTTTTGAAGAAAGCTGGAAACCTTGACTTCCACAGTATTTGTTTTTCCTACAACTGAAGTTAATGTCAAAATATCTTCTTTTGTGTTCAAAGAAAAAAAACTCATAAAGGTATGGAACCAATTGAGGGAGAGTAAATAGTGAGTATATTTTCATTTTTTTGAGTGAATGGTTCCTTTAAGACCTTTAAGCAGTTGAATAAGTAGCATTCCACTTTTGTTGAACTATTTTAGCTCTCTAAATCAGAATTTCAGAGCAACATGAAACATTTAAAAAATGAACAACATGATAAACCTCTATTTTGAAGCCAAGATCTGGAGATGTAACACATAAGGAAAAGAAGTAATCCGTTGGCTTAACGAATGCAAAAGTAAAATGGGTAAAATATCCTGTATTATAAGTTTCAGAGAAAAAAAAAGCAAGAAAGTGCAGTCCATGGCATCAGTGTCATCAGTCGGTGGAAATATATCTTTTAGGGCATTCTTGTCTAGTTCTCAATGTCATTTCAGTTGTTTGAACCATGTAGGCAAACAGTGAATGTCCTATTCACTGAAACATTTTCATTTTAAGTGCTTGAACCTTTGGGGACAGCTTGCTGCCATCTAAATTCATCAGTACCTTCTGAAAGAATTCAAATGTGAACTTGAGACCTTGAGGGTAGCTTAAGTTGAGAGCGTAGATCAGTACAAAGAGAATTACTAATCCAAAGGAAATACTCTTTAGGTTCTCTAGCAGCGTTACACCCTCAACCTCAATCACAACTCCAACAGCACCAGCACCTTCCTTGCGAATCACAAAAATCCTTAGAGTGGTCTCAGAAATTCTTGCTTCTGCTACTTCCGAGTTGCTGTCCTAAAATAAACAAGCAAATAAATATAAAATAATTTAAAAAATAAGAAATAAATAAAACATTAATACTTTTAAGTTTTGTTAAATACTGGCAACATTCAGACTGTTAATGTATACAAACCTCAAATTATTTGACTGCTGTCATGTGCTCATTGAGATACACACAGACTCTGTATGACACAATCTCGCTTGATGTGTGTCACAACACTGAAAATTAGACAAAAGTATACAATATTAGACATGGCAATATAGTAAAAACCAACATGGTGGAAAGATCACAAATCACCAAGACCAGTGATGCATTTCTGATGAGGCTACTACAACCCCGACCTGAGAATATCTCCAGCATATAGATAAAGTTTCTGAACAAGTTTTTTTTTCTCATTGTTTGGAATGTACTTTTTTTGTAACATGTATTTTCTGTTGCAGCATTTAAATAAAATCTGAAATAATGTTACATCTTAAAGTTGGGGTTTTCAGTTTATACTTGATGTTTCCACACAGGTATACTGATGTGCTTATCAATTAGTTTACACTACAAATTCATATTTGTGTGAGAGAGTGAAACTTGTGTACTTGGTCTGTTAAAGAGCAGACGGGTTTAAATATATATTTTAATGTAATGCAATTTACCACACCTTGTCTGCAACTGCCATGATGTGTGATATCTTCTGTCCAGAAGCACCTCCTTTGCTGCTGAAAACCTTCTTAAGATCAGCAGTGTATTTGTCCACGTGCACGAAGAACTTTAACAGAAGGGGCACTGTCGTTATCCGCATAAATTCTGCATTATCTGAAAGAAATAAAGGAAATGCAGATGATGAAATGTAGATGTATGGTGGAGAAATTAAATGAAATTTATAAAATAATTGTGTAAATATCACCAACACCTACACTCAAAAAAAATGTAACCCCAAAAGTTAAACTTTATGTAATTCAATTGGATGTCAATTTTCCATCCAATTTAATCACATAAATCCAACGTAAAAGTTAACATTAGTTTAAGCGTAACCTCTTCATGTTCAGTATACATGAATGAATTAAATAAAGTTTATGACACTGCAGTACTCTGTTTTATGCTTGTATAATACATAAACTTTACTAATTTCTAAAAAGTTATTGTTATTTGCTTAATATAAATACCTTTTATGTTCTTAGATATATATTAAATAATTACTCAAAACAGGTTACATTTTCAAATATTTATTGTGTAATTTCTCCATGAGTCCAAAGTAACATCCAAACTGACCCAAAAAGTAAAAAGACAAAAAATCATAACAGCACATACTGCAATGCAGTTCTTAACAAAGAAAGGCAACATATATGAACACACACAGACCCTTACAGTCTCTGATATGTTACTAATTACAGAAAAACTACACACAGCTTACATTTAGTCCTTATTTCAGTTCAGAGCTAACCTCTCATCTGTGTCTGTAATCTTCAGCAGCACATGTAGCCTCTGTTAGAGAGAATTTCCTCATTCCGAGTTCATAATAGTCCAAAAGGTGATGATAAACATGGCAGATTGTTCAGGTTGCTGAAACTATTTGCTCCTGTCGGGAATCCTTGTAATCCTGTCGGGCTTCTCCTTTTTTTCCGTGCTTCACTCTCGCGTTTGTCCTTTTTCTTCTGAATGGATCAGATGTCGAAGACGCTTCATTAATCACACACACACACGTTATTATTATCAGCTCAAGAAGTTTGTTATATCAAATCTAGTCGCGATCGCGAGCTCCCTGGAGAAAGCGAAAAACCGCTCGCACTTTTAGACTTTTAGACGGCCTCATAAAACAACAACAGGACACGGCAGATTTTTGGCTTTGTGGTTGTTCATCAAGACAACGACAAGGTTTGTTTTGAGCCCGGGTCATCCATGTATCGTTATTATAATGCATATAGTTGTCTCGACTGTGCATTTAAAAACATGGCGGCTCCATTGTTTTGAGCAATTCTTTCCTTATTCATACTTTCAGCTGTTTCTCCTTTTGGAAGGCAGGGAAGGAAATTCACCTCAGCTTTTTTTTTGGCTTTTTGATGTTTGATGTTGCTTTACCTTGACCTTCACGCTTGTTCCTAAGTGAATTGACAGTGATTTCTGGGTGTCCAATTTTGCTGAGTTTTGAATGAAAATTAGCTGTCTTTATCTTTAAATAGTGTTTCCATCCTTCATGGCCAGTGCAAGTTCCTTTTTCCCTCAAGCAAGGGTGGGCATTTATCAAGGCTTCAGCTGCCTGATCAAGCTGACTATCAGTGGGATATGTGGCATACTTAAATATCTCCTCAGCCATGCCTTTAAAAATGTCAGATCTTAATTTGGGTGGTGGAATAAGTACGATTCCACTTTTGTTGAACTCTGTGTCAGCTCTCTGAAGCTGAATTTCAGCAGAACAAGATAAACAAGGAATTACAAAAACCTGAGGCCAAGAACTGGTTCTTGACTCCGGAGATGCAATCAAGACATACTCAGGGCTGCTGGAAAATGAGTCCTCAGACAAGACTTCTGAGACTAAGTCAAATTCACAAGGGCTAACATGTCTTGTGTCAGGAGAGTCAGAGCTACAGGTTGTCCTGGGTGAAGGAACAAGAATGCTAATACAGAGGTGCAGTCTCTTGCATGCAGGAGGAGTTATCAGTTCAAAGTCATCAGTTGACAGAAAAATCACTTTCAGGGTATCCCTATCTTCAACTTGAGTGGATGATACGAGATTCATGTATTCATTTCCAAAGTCCTTATCTTTGTACTGGAGCCTAAACTTTTGCTTTACACACACAAAAAAAGTCATTATTTAAAAGACAAGGTCATCCACGGACTTTGGGATTCCTGTCTTAAGTGCAAGCTTTCTTGCATCTTCATCCCCACCAAAAACAATCATTAGATTGACTGGACTCGACATCTTTCTTTTTTCTAAAAGAGGGTATGAAGCAAAATATGACATAAATCAGTAATAAAATTTTATGCTGCAACTTATTTTAAACAAAACACTTGATAAATAAATTACCTTACACAAGGATGTGCCTCTTCAGAGTCACCATTCGTTTTCCTCCTACCATATAATCATACAGTGGATAAGCATCAGTTAGCTGATCTAAATCAATCAGGGCAATCTCTCTATCAGGAGAGACAGTTAACTGAAAAGCTCTAAAATGCTCTTGATACCATGCGCACAGTACCTTCACAACAAAATTAAATCTGCTTTTGACAATACAGATTTAAAGAATTTCAGCAAATTCTGGGAGCCCACCTGCTAGCCCACAATTTGTGTGGCTAGCAACTTTCTTAAAGAAACTATGTTTCGCCTCAAACCTCATAGTCCACTGCCCTACTAGAGGTTCAAAAATTTTTATCATTTGTGGATAATGCTCCACATAATGATGTTTTGGTAACAGTTGTGCTGAAAAAAGTTCAACAAATCTGTGTCTGTGCTCTAAAATTTTGCAGTTAAAGTAGGCTATTGTTTGTTCATTATGAATAGGGGCTACAGCAAGTTAAACTATTTCTTTCAAATCAAGTATGATCCAAGCAGGCTCAGTCTCTTATATCAAGTCTCCAATGATGAATGGAAGCAATCTTATTAAATTCCAATTTCCATGTGCGATACCTCCAATCGTCTTCTTGGAAGCATACACTCTAAAAAATTAGGGGTTATTTTTTCTACCCAAATCTTGGGTTGAGGCATTTGGGTACTTTTTGGATGTTATTTTCAGAGTCTTGGGTAGTTTTTGGGTAGTGCTATGGAACCCATACCTGGGTTATTTTCTGGGTAATTATTGCTAAGCGTTGAATCAATGCAACCCTAGCGCCACACAGACACATCAACCCAGTTCCTTGGGTCAAATCAACTCACAGCAGGGGCTGACTGGAATGCCATATATATATATAAATATATACATACACACACACACACACACACACACACACACACACATTTATCGACGTAATGTAATACTGACAGCTGTAAAATTACTAATTTGTCTAAATGCAATGAAAATAGTGTAACGTAAACGCAGATTCTTGCATTTTCATACAATTAAAATGAGATTTATGCCCATAGCAGCCCTTAGTCAGACCTTTCTGAATGTTCAAATTTCTTACTACCACCCTTTGTACACCTGTAATCAAAGCTGCATGTCCCCCACCGCTGAGTCAAAACAACACTGAATTGCTGGATCATCTTTTGCAGTCATTTTTGGATCAAAAGCAGGAGGAAAAAGGCACTTTTCCAGCAGACTGTCTTCTGCATTTCAGGTGAAATAAAGGTTTGTATTTGTATTTATATCATTTCTCATCATTGTTTAATTTTGATACCTAATGACAAAATGTACTTTTCTGAATCTAAAATATCTTATATGATGAATCATATAGCCTTTATAGTCCAAGGTTAGCCTTATTCAACAGGAGGCCCATGCTCTAGTCGCTTTCTGCAAGTTTTTTTTTTTTTTTGTGACTCGCATGTACGTTATTATATTATTATTGTCCACGTCCAACAAATGAATCTGTTTAACGTTAACGTTACATGACTTTAGTCAACAACATTGTAACTTTTCATTATTTTATTAAAAATATACATGTTAAAAGCGTTAACCACTAGGATTTAAAGTGAAATACCAATACCAGCAAATATTTTTGTTCTATGCATGTGTATTTTATTTCTTAGACATTTCTTAATATTGTACCCAAAATAAAGTTAAGAAACCCACAATGTCTTTAAAACTTCTCTCAAAACAAAACAAACTAAAAGAAATGTCTTATCTGTTGGATGATGATCTTTTCCTTAAGTTAAGCATCAGAAAAAAAAAACTAGTCACTTATTCGGAGTAAAAAAAAAAACATTGAGTGCGTTGAAATATGTTGGTCTACTTTTGCAGACTTGAAGATAATGAATGAATGAATCTTCATGATGGTATCCAAAACGTCAAATTTTATTCAGACAGCATACCAATACAATTTCCCAACATTCAATTATCAAGACAATAAGGAAGTCCTTCACTCTTAAAAGAAACGGTTCTATATAGAACCAAAAATTGTTCTATCAAGCGCTTCATATATGGAACCCCAAAAAGGTTCTATATAGAACCATTTTAGGGGTTCATTAAATAGAGCCTCAAATGGTTCTTTGAATTTAAGTTAGATGGTTCTATTTAGAACCATTAAGAGTTCTATTTATTAATTATTGAATTAATGTTATTTATTATTGAATACAAAAATAAAACCAATCCAGAAAATTCAAATTGTTTAAATTTATTCAATTCATTTATACAAATATTTTTAAATAATATTTAAAATTGCACCTCTGCATACTTTGTATTACATGGCAGATCTACCTCTAAACATTTTACATTTTATTATTTAATTAGTAAACATCATTAACAGCTTGATGGCATTCAACAATCTACTAATTTCACTTTTTGATAAACTTTCATAAGCTTGTTTACTGTTTAAACAAATACAGTACTTAACTTTCTAACATCTTTAAAATGAAGAAAAATATATCACAATGCATATAGAAACAATACAGAAATAATTAAAACGTCTATTAAATAACACTACAATTTCAACAAGTTGACGGTACATGTATGTATTGGTCATGGCAACAACCATTTTAATACATAATGTTTAATGAAAGTCATTAAAGAAAGTGTTTAATGGCACACAAAACATTGCAAAATGATTAGACAAAACACTGTGAACAGCTATTCCACAACCTATAGCATGTCTATGTCTGTCGATCTCTCTTATAATGTGAATAGTTTTGTCCATGGGTGGCACAGTGGCTCACTGGTTAGAACTGTCACCTCACAGCAAGGTCACTGCTTCGAGTCCCGACTGGGCCAGCTGGCATTTCTGTGTGGAGTTTGCAAGTACTCCCAGTGGATGTGTGGGTTTCCTCTGGGTGCTTTGGTTTGCCCCACAGCCCAAAGGCTTGGACACAGTATATGTGACTTGGCCATAGTGAGTGAATGTGTGTAGGTGTAAGAGAGAGTATATGGGTGTTTCCCAGTGCTGGGTTGCGGCTGGAAAGGCAGAGTAACTGGTGATTCATTCCACTGTGGTGCCTTTGATAAATGATTGAGCTGAAGGATAGCCAGTGAGTTTTGTCCATTGTAATGCTGACACTTCAAGCCTTGACAGAATAAGGAGAGCTGTTGAATCCTGGATGGTGTAGGACTTTTGGATTTTCTGTAAAACAATATTTTAATGTTCAGTACTTTTAACCAATAACCATAAGTCATCAAATAGAAATACAATTATAATTAATATAATTAAAGTGTGTGTGTGTGTGTGTGTGTGTGTGTGTGTGTGTGTGTGTGTGTG